>OY757020.1:124079250-124308860 GCA_963580285.1 Lucinisca nassula
AAACGTTTCATACAGGTATCGCTCTTTTTCTTGCGAGACAACGGCGTCGACGCCAGGCCATATTACGTCGCTTAATGTGGGACCGGCTTAATCCTTTTGAATACATGCAATAAGAGGAGTTGCTCAAGCAGTACAGATTTGGTTGCATCCTTGAATTATGCCGGCTTCTCCATAATGCTTTTCGGCGGAATAATACATTACTAGCGTCTCCACAAATTTGCATTGTCTTGAGATACTACGCATCAGGGAGCTTCTTGTCTGTGAGTGAGTGTTTGAGTTTTACGTCCCGCCAACAGCTAACGTCATACGGAGATGGGACCTAGGTTTAAAGACTCATCCGAAAGTCTGGAGAAGCCCGGGATCAATCCTGCAACCTCTGGTTTACAAGGCGAGTAGCGTAACGACTACACCACGGAGGCTTATAATTCTTGTCTGTGTTAGCTGACAGATAACATCACGCCGTTTCGTATCACCTGGCAAGGCGGGCATAATTGTTTATACACTTTCCAATTACGTTAAATGCCATAAGGGATATTCAACAAGGATTCTACACTATTGCTAATGTTTACAGAGTGTAAGGTGCTCTTGGTGGGACTTATTCCAATACAAAACTGGCGGATGTTTGTCCTTTTCCCCTAATCGTAACGTGAATTTTATCGTATCAACGGGAATACTGCACAGCAAATGTATGCGGAGAAACATACCTTTGCTATATGATGCTGACGAAGCTGATGGTGACCATGAAAAAGATGAGTGGAATGACGATGATGTAAATCTGCATGAAGGACGTCGACAAGGGATTATCTAATCAACACCGCTTTTTTGCAGAGATAGGTCTGTGGCGGATGTGAGTTCTGCCCCTAAAATTAGTTGAATTCCAGAAGTTGTATTTGATTTGATGTTTAACGTTCCCGTCAACACTTTAAAGGTCATTCTGGAGACGTTGCTTCCACTTTTGTAGAATTTTACCCGACATTGAGATAAAGTGACATTTAAAGCCCTGCTGCCAATGAAACTAATAGGGTTTATATTCATGGACTTGTTGAAACTGACCACGAACTGCTTAGAGGTTTTAATACTGCCCAGTAAAAAAAGTGCGAGTCGGACCGTCCATGCATATGAACCGTATTGGTTTTATGGGCGACAGGGCATGACATGTAATTTCATCTCTATGTCAGCTAAAAGTCCCATACAAAGGGAAGCAACATCTCCTAAAAGATCTTTACAGTGTTGACGGGTACGTTAAACCTCAAATCAAACATGAAGAGCCGAGGCAATATTAAGACAAAATTCACGCATCAACCAAATGCATGTAAAATTACATGACCATTTCAAGTATTTCTGGGTACATTATAAGCAAAAAAGCTTAAAGGCATTTATTCTTGATTATTGAGGGCTATCATTTCATTACATAATATTATGTAGCCCTCAGTGCTCACTGGAGAGAAGTCCTCTGTCTTCAACAGGTAAGGGGCCGCCTTGGGGAAAATCAATAAATTACTTACTGTTGACTGGTGTACATTATTGATTTTCCCCTTAAGTGTCTCAGTCAGGGGATTCAACAAGAGCTACTAATCACCCTATTAAGGGCCGCCTTTGATCTGCTATAGTCAGTATATCACAGGGGGCAATAAAACAATTATGGACACACGGTGTGTTTTACTGTTACAGAATAAATGCCTTTAAGAAGCAATTTACATGCGACAAAACAGCAAATCATGGTCGTCTAGACTCTTTTCTGCCACTTTTGCTGAAACAGTGGGACCTTTTCAGCTTCTTTTCGCTTTGTTTACCGCTGATCTCTGGCGTGTTTTCTTTCTACACGTTTTCTACACAGACGCGTTGTTTTTGTTACTTTAACTAACGAAACTTCGGTAAGGACTAGCTAACGAAGGACTAACGACTTTATATTTGAAATGACATTTCGTAATCGTTACGTCTTCGTTATCTCTTCGTTAATATCTTCGTTAAGCCATCGTTAAATATAACTAACGAATATTTTATTTGAACTAACCCCTGGTTCGCCAAGCATTTACCATAGATATCCCTAAATGATCATTTCCAAGATCCAGTTTGCCCATTTTCTCCCCTATTTCGCCTATAAAGCCGATAGTGGAGCGTGGTAGCTCAGTGGTTAGTGCACTTGTCTATCATGCTAGAGGCCCCCGGTTCGATTCCCGGCAGCGGTAATAAAATCGCGATGTTCGCACATGCTCCACTGGCATCATTTGCAGGGAATGCCACAAAGTGGACCGACGTAAACTGGAGGTCCCCTGTGTATGGAGAACCATCCCCTGTGCAGGTTAAGGATATTCTGCGACCAACATGGCTGAAATAGCACAATATGCACTTGAAAAAAGAAATTATGAATTTGAGCATTAAGCAAAGGTCTCAGAAATTTTTTTCTTATTAGTGTAAAAAATAACAGGGCAAAGTTTACTCAAGACAAAACCACTTAAATATCTGAATTACTATAATGAGAGAAATGTAAAATTAATATTGCAATAAATGCTCGTTTGTTTTAGACTTAGAACCAAATTGTTTATGAATAAATAAAAAATATATTGCCACTTGTGTATGAGTAATTGCACAGGGAAGGTGCACCGGGACATATTTTTTCATAAAACAGCTCCAAAAGCGAATAATTAATTTTCGTTCACGTGGTGTGTAGAAAATTTCGAAACAAAATTCATCATGGCCGAACATCTGGGGATGTGTTTACACGCAAGTTTACACGTTCGTATTGACGTAACCATGACGGGATCGTCAAGGTACTTGATATAATCTGAAATCCCAAACATACACCTTTAAACCCGCACCATTCGATTTTCACATAGGAACTATCAAATACTAACATTTCGACAATACATTTGTTGTGTTACTCTGTGTAAAGTTTTTCGGCAAGGAGCCGAACAACACCCTGGCTAAAACATTAGATTAATACGCCAAGGCACTTTTTTATCAGCGAAAGATCGAGTAATTTTTCGTCATATTTACATTATTGCATTAAATTTATGTACGTAATGAAATCTTCTTTTAAGATTCCAGGGGATGTCACCGGCAAAGAAAGATTATACACATTTATTCAATAAATACTTTTGAAACTACTTTTCATCCGCGATTTGTCTGAAGGGAGAGCACTGTTATAGAAATGCTGGTTTCCGGATGGGGCCGAGTACTTTAATTTTTAAACAAGTTTGGCTTTTACAAGAATTTTGTCATCGATCAAACGAGATAAATGTATCGAGGAAAAGTGGTTCAGTGTAGCCTACATTTACTTTGGCAGCATTTTCAAGCTAAATTTATGTCCAAACCAGCTCAGTCCTGCGCACGCACACTTATAAACGGCACAGACCGGTCTTTAGAGAAGAGTGATGTTGTAAACGCCCAAAGACGTAGTCAAAGAATCTTGAACCAGATATGAAGCCGGTAACCAGATTGATGTCACAAACTGTCATTTTTTCATGGAGGAAAATAATGGTCGCAGCGACGAGTTTCAGTTGTTTTTATAAATATTTCTCTTTAAACCACAACCATTTTTCGTATCTTTCGCCTTTACATATTAAGTAAGTTATTTTACACCCCCTGGTCAATATACTGCATATCGATCCGTAAGTATTTTATGAGAATCCTCGTGCAAGTCGTTGGTTACAAATGTAAACATTAGACACGTGTGAGAAGTATACTCCACCACATAGTTTTACAAAATAGTGACACAGCATTAAACATGATTGTATTGCATTTTTTAGATATAAATGATATGTTTGACAAAATTATATGAAGTTAATGGATATTTTAGGCGAAAGAAAATTTAATAACAACTTTAAAATCACAGTAGCTAGTGTTAAAGATTGGTCTTAATTTGTTCCCTTTCTTTTTTTCTACCTGTAAACATTAAACAGGTGTGTTCAGTCAGCCACAAAAATAAACTTATCTGCATATTTATTCCAATGAATGCAAGTTTATCTCTCCATACACAGGAAGGACTTCTTTTATTGTGTCAAGAAATGTGTAAAATAAAAAGACAAGATTTTTTTCCTGAACACAAAACATGCCTTGGTTGAAAACACTTTATTTGAATTTAGTGCAGCTAATCAAAATTTTGATTCCTGGTGCACCTTAAGGAAACATGTAACTACTCAGTGATTTCTTTTTGTCATTGGTACTTGTAGGAATTTTCCAGTTTTGATACACAAAGTTTGGCATTTTTCAGGTGAGTGAAGAAAAAACTCTGAACAATATTTTACTTTTCTAACAGGTATTTAAATAACTTTAAGAAATCAAGTTTATGTTCCAATTATATTAGTTGGCTAAAACAAAAGGGTTGCATTCAATTTCTTGCATATTCAAAGCCACTGTCATTTTTGCTCATTTGTCCAGGCGGCCATGTTGAATGTCCTTAAAGCTAGATCCTACCGAAATTACATGATTACTACATGTAGGCTTTCATCCTGCAAACCTGGAGTGTATGTAATGTACAGTTGCACACAATCATCGTGATGGGGTTTGCAGAAAATATACAAAAAAATAACCTATAACCACTGGTCGCGGAGAGGACCGCGGAGATATTATTTGTAGCGCTGTGTTTTCTGTATCTATCTATCTATCTTTCTTCTGATACTGCTTCGATCACATTTGACCATTACCGCAGGTGTATATTACATACACTCCAGGTTTTACAGGATGAAAGCCTACACAGTGAGTGAGTTTTAGTTTTACGCCCCATCAACAGCTAAGGCCATACGGAGACGGGACCTCGGTTTAAAGACTCATCCGAAAGTCTGGAGAAGCCCGGGATCCATCCTGCGATCCCTGGTTTACAAGGCGAGTAGCGTAACCACTGCACCATGGAGGCTTCTGAAAGCCTACACGGTAATCATGTTATTACGGTAGGGATCTTTAACCTGCACAGGGGATGGTTCTCCCTGCACAGAGACTGTATATGCTAAACAGAAGGATGTGATTGGAGGGTCACCTAAGCAACATTCCTATTAAGTTTGAATGGTTTAAAAGGAACTGTTGTTTAAAGAATTTTCTATTTTTAACTCTGGCAGCCTTTTTTGTCGCGCCTGCTATTAGCATGGCGCGATATAGGCGCCCGGTTTTCCGGGCTTATGTTCCACCCTTAGGTTCAAAGACACATTTATAGATGGGTTTTTTTCATGCAAAATTTATGAAAAACGTGATGACTTTGATTTTGAGATTGTAAATTTTCCTTTTTTGGATGGTGATGTTCCTCGTGCGCCATCCTATGGTGTTTATATTTCGCAATTAATTCGATTTGCTAGAGTGTGTAGTCATGTAACTGACTTCAGCACTCGTAATAAATTATTAACGGCTAAACTCCTTAATCAGGGTTATCGGTACCATAAACTACTCAAAGCCTTTTCAAAATTTTATAGACGCCATTCTGATTTAATTTCAAAATTTAATATTGGACTTAAATCTCTTCTGCAACAAGGTCTATCGGAACCCGAATTTTATGGTAACTTAGTATATAAATTCAGAAAAATGTATAACCGTAATGACTTCAGCACCCAATTTCGTAAAATCATTCTTAGATATAAAAAGATGGGGTACAACATGGATGTTATACGAACGACTCCATGCATGGTAGTTAACCCAATCACGGTTGGCAACTTTGCTTCCCTCTTTAATTGCACGCCGGTGGGTCAGGCCTCAGATTCTATGACGGCTCCAACGTACAGGCTTATTGAGAATAAGAGAGATCTAATTCTTGGTAATGTTGGTTGGTGCCTGATGCTCTATCTCTGGCCGGGCCCATCGGAGTCTAACTGTTGGTTTTCTTTTGCTCCAGCATTTCAGTGGTTTCTTGCTGTCGAGTCCTCACCGTTGTCTCACCTCTGTGGTTCTTTGATTTTTCGTGTTCGCGGAGATGTTGCACTGATGTGTTAGGAGGCCTTCATGCGGACTGAACAAATTATTTGTCTAAATCGCGACGGAAGTAAGGGCGAGGATTGTGGCCACGTAAAATCGATTTAAGCCCCCCCCCCCCCCCCCCAGTGGAAATCTTTCCACTGACCGTTCCAAGGCGGTTCTTCTGTGGCGGTTTATTATACAAATTTCATTTGTGGGGGGGGGGGGGGGGGGGGGTATATAGGAGTGAGCTTGTCGGTCGGTCGGTCGGTCTGTTGACTTGGTTTCCAGACGATAACTCAAAAAGCGCTTCACCGATTTTTATCATTTTTTGGTACACTGATGTAACATCATAAAATACAGGTCAAGTTCGATTTCCACTACAATTTTGTAATTTTCGACATAGTTATGGCCCCTTTCAAGTGAAAAAATTGCAAAATTGCGCTGATGTACTATCAAGGCAGTTTTTCTGGGGGTATTCATCTCCTTTAGTGATAGCTCTAGTTTATGTTGTTGTTTGTTACTTACTGTGTGTATCACTTGTGTCTTTTTATTTTAGATGGCCATATGGCCATTTTGTGGAAAAGTAACTGTCCTTATGGCCTTCCTTTGTTTAGGTTTCCGTTATGTTCTGGTCGCTTAATGTTTGTGTTTCTTTCCCTTTGGTGTCTTTGATGAGTGGAGTAAGTTAATTGTATCGATTCCTGATCTTTGTTTTACTTATACTTTCCGTCTGTTCGTCCGTTTGTCAAGGCGTCAACATTTGCGACCACCCTAGCGTTCACCCTTAGGTTCAAGTTTATTTCTCAAGAACTATAAGAGCTTCATTAATGATACTTGGTACACACTTGTATCTGGGGATGGCAACTTTAATGCAAGCATCCATATTTGACCTTGACCTACATTTTATGGTTCACTGACTTTGTAGAAGCCTCCGTGGTGCAGTGGTTACGCTACTCGCCTTGTAAACCAGGGATCGAAGGATCGATCCCGGGCTTCTCCAGACTTTCGGATGAGTCTTTAAACCGAGGTCCCGTCTCCGTATGACCTAAGCTGTTGGTGGGACGTAAAACTGAAACTCACTCACTCACTGACTTTGTAAAATGTTGCGACCACCCTAGCGTTCACCCTTAGGTTCAAGTTTATTTCTCAAGAACTATAAAAGCTTCATTAATGATACTTGGTACAAACTTGTATCTGGTGATGGCAACTTAAATGCAAGCATCCATATTTGACCTTGACCTACATATTATGGTTCACTGACTTTGTAAAACATTGCGACCACCCTAGCGTTCACCCTGATGGTCAAGTTTATTTCTCAAGAACTATAAGAGCTTCCTTAATGATATTTGGTACAAACTTGAATTTGTGGGTTGCAACTTAAATGCAAGCATCCATATTTGACCTTGACCTAAATTTCATGGTTCACTGACTTTGTAAATTATTGCTACCACCCTAGCGTTCACCCACATGTTCAAGTTAATTTCTCAAGAACTATAAGAGCTTCATTAATGATACTTGGTACAAACTTGTATCTGGAGATGGAAACGTAAATGCAAGAATCCATATTTGACCTTGACCTACATTTTATGGATCACTGACCTTGTAAAATATTGCAACCACCCTAGCGTTCACCCTGATGGTTAAGTTCATTTCTCAAGAATTATTACAGCTTAATTAATGATACTTAGTACAAGCTTGTATTTAAGAATGGCAACTTTCATGCAAGCATCTATGTTTGACCTTGGCCTAGATGTCATGGTTCACTGACTTTGCGCCCCCACAGGCGCGACATAGCCTTCGGCGGAATTCTTGTGCTCACCAGCTATTTGGTAGAGGATCGCCTATGCAACATTCCTTTTGAATTTTAATGAAATTTGCCAAAAGGTATAGGAGATGTTGTCATTTAAAGATTTTCTATTTTTAGCTTTGGCATGCATCTTGTTGAACAGAGCTGAATGATTTCAGCTATTTTGGTGGAAGGCCACCTCAGCAAAATTTCTATGAAGCTGGATTGAAACTGGCCCAAGGGCTTAGTAGGAACTTGCATATAAAGTGAAATATTAACAGTTTTCTATTTTAGAGCAGAGGCATTTTAGCTGTTTTGAAGAAGGTCACCTAAGCAACATAATTAGCTCTGGTAGCCATCTTGATCATCGAAGCAGAACCATTATAGCTATTTTGGTAGAGGATCACCTAAGCAACATTTCTATAAAGTTTGAATGAAATTGGCCCAAGGGTATGGGTGTTGTTATTTGACGATTTTCTCTGGTGGCCATTTTGCTCAATGAGGTGGAATGTTTTTAGCTATTTTGGTGGAGGTCGCCTGAGCAATATTCCTATGAAGTTTGATTGAAACTGGCTGAAGGGTTCAGGAGGTGTTTCCATTTTAAGCAAAATGTTGACGTTCTTCTATTATAAGTTCTGGCAGCCATTTTATTCATCAGAGAAGAAGCGTTTAACTATTTTGGTAGAGAATCATCTAAGAAACGTTCCTACCAAGAGGAATGATTTTATCCATTTTGGTAGAGGATAACCTTAGGAACACGTCTATGAATTTCATTAGTTCTGCCAAAGGGTTTAGGAGGAGTTTCAATTTAAAGCAAAATGTTGATGCTGCAAAAAATGCGCACAGCTGACAATGACTGATCACCATGATAGTTTTCTTTCGGTACCTGTTAGAGGCACTGATAAATCGCGATGCCAAGTGCACTTCTCGACTAATGGTATATTTCTTTCCAGAAAGCCGTCCATGCTTATAAACCCTATTGGTTTCATTGGGCGACAGGGCTTGAGATGTCATTTCATCTCAATGTCGGGTAAAAGTCTCACAAAATTGGAAGCAACGTCTCCAAAATGACCTTGACAGTGTTGACGGGAACGTAAAAACCTCAAATCAAACAAACAAACTTTCCAGAAAGCATTTTTTGAGCCTTGGAAACAAGAAAAGTTGCATGGGCTTAGGTCAGGAGAAGAGGGATTATGATTTTCAACCTCGACCTTTTCAGCAGCCAAATATGACCTCACAACCTCAGACTTGTAAGAGGAGGCATTGTCATGGATCAGGTGCACTCCTGACCAACATTTGCTTAACACTTCATATTGCCTTGACTTCCTTTAGTACAGCCTTCTTATAGAATCGCCCACTGGCTGTATGACCTGAAGGACAAGCCACTTGAACCACAGGTCCATTAGAATTAAAGAAGATTGCATAGAACATCTTCATTGAGTTAATTACAGGGGTGCTTTTCATCTTTGCACTTCCACTGTTTCTTATCAGCTCTTCTCTGTGGCTTAAACATGTGCACCAATGTTTCGTCACCTATTAGCAAGCTAGACATAACGCTGGTGTCAATGTTTTTGTATTTTTTCAAGAGCTGTTTGGCTCATTTAAAATATTGCTTCTTTTGCTCCCCAGTCATTAAATAGGGCACCCACCTAGGGCAAATCTTTCTAAAGCCCAAGTACTTTGTCAGAATGATATGCACTCTGCCTTTTGATATGGCAATGCATTTAGCTATCTCTTTCACTTACAGTCCCGCATCTTCTTCGACCAATGCCTTTACAGCAGCGATGGTTGCATTGGTGATGGAGGTCTTGGGCCTACCAACATGGACATCATCTTTAAACAATGATTTACCATTTGGTTGCCACGTTTTGTTATATTTTAAATATTGCAAGTCTCGCTACATTGGACATCTTCCTGATGCCCGGGACTTCCGTGGAGCGTGGGCCATGGTTGCTGATGTTGGCTCGGTGGGGGACGCCTATCTGGATCGGGCGTCTTTTGCCTGATGCCTCCAGCTGACATGTCTCATGAGCTACGTCAGTCGGTGTGTACTCGGAGGGGGATGTGCTGTGTTGCCGGGTCTTGTCCATCATCCGTTTCGGTTTCAAAACTTTGGGGTTTAGACACACTGATGAAGATTAAATAATAGAAAGGCCTTTGGGTCACCAAATTTGGTATAGTTACACCTTAATTACAAACGTCTCCCCGTACATCAACCATAGTGCAGTTTATATTTTATTTTTGGTCCTTTGAGATCAGCGTATATATTCTGAGAAATCGGAAATAAATTATTGGTTTAGACTCGTATTCAAGACAGGTTTTTAATTATTTGGACTCCGTTTTGATTTATATCAGTCTTTGAATCGACTGCCTATTCGAAATTCGCAAAATTGCAGTATGTTTCCTCTGGCTTTCTTTGCCGGATCATTACAGGGTCACTGATGAGGCTTTAGTAGCCGAAACTACGTAGTATGACCCATCTTCTTTCTTATGAATGTTTTCATTGCTCTTAAAGGAACTCATTTTTGATTTTTATTTGCTGATGTTGAAAAATCGTTCGTCTGCGATGTTATGATGATGGACCTGGAAAATCATACATGGGCATTTTAACCAGCACATGCTTAGTGACAAGTGTGATGCGTAATATTTGTGAACCTAAACAAATATGAATCTGTAAATCAGACAAAATATAATAGTGGTAATCTGTTAATTATGTTTACCTCTTTTTGTCGCACCTGCTTGTAGCAGGGTGCGACATAGGCGTCCGATTTTCCGTCCGTGCGTCAATGCGTCCGTGGGTCCGTCCGTCCGTCTGTTAACATTTACGTCGAAGTTCGACATTTACGTCAAAGTCAAAGTTTTTATTTTACAAACCTCAGTTACCATCAAAGCTTACATGAAACATCTCATAGACCTTCTCACTTTGTAAGCACCTTGACCTGGTGATTTTTACCTATATTTTGCGCTCCAGGGACTTTGACCATTACGTAGAAGTTCGACATTTACGTCAAAGTTTTTATTTACAGACCTCAGCTACCATCAAAACTTACATGAAACATCTCATAGACCTGCTCACTTTGTAAGCACCTTGACCTGGTGACTTTGACCTATATTTTGCGCCCCAGTGATTTTGACCATTATGTCGAAGTTCGACATTTACGTCAAAGTTCGACATTTACGTCAAAGTTTTTATTTTACAAACCTCAGCTACCATCAAACCTTACATGAAACATCTCATAGACCTTCTCACTTCGTAAGCACCTTGACCTGGTGAATTTGGCCTATATTTTGCGCTCCAGTGACTTTGACCATTACGTCGAAGTTCGACATTTACGTCGAAGGTTGTATTGTAATCAACTATAAGACAATACAACCATCAAACATTTCATGAAACATCACCCCAACAAACAACAACATAAATAAATCGCCACAGAAGAGCCGCCTTGGAACGGTCAGTGGAAGATTTCCACTGGGGGGCTTAAATCGATTTTACGTGGCCACAATCCTCGCCCTTACCTCCGTCGCGATTTAGACAAATAATTTGTTCAGTCCGCATGGAGGCCTCCTAACTCATCAGTGCAACATCTCCGTGAACACAAAAATCAAAGAACCACAGAGGTGAGACAACGGTAAGGACTCGACAGCAAGAAACCACTGAAATGCTGGAGCAAAAGAAAACCAACAGTTAGACTCCGATGAGCCCGACCAGAGACAGAGCATCAGGCACCAACCAACATTATCTCTCTAATTTTCAATAAGCTTTTACGTTGGAGCCGTCATAGAATCTGAGGCCTGACCCACCGGCGTGCAATTAAAGAGGGAAGCAAAGTTGCCAACCGTGATTGGGTTAACTACCATGCATGCAGTCTGTCGTATAATATCCGTGTTGTACCCAATCTTTTTATATCGAAGAATGATTTTACGAAATTGGGTGCTGAAGTCATTGCGGTTATATATTTTTCTGAATTTATATACTAAGTTACCATAAAATTCGGGTTCCGATAGACCTTGTTGCAGAAGAGATTTAAGTCCAATATTGAATTTTGAAATTAAATCAGAATGGCGTCTGTAAAATTTTGAAAAGGCTTTGCGTAGTTTATGGTACCGATAACCCTGATTAAGGAGTTTAGCCGTTAATAATTTATTACGAGTGTTGAAGTCAGTTACATGACTACACACTCTAGCAAATCGAATTAATTGCGAAATATAAACGCCATAGGATGGCGCACGAGGAACATCACCATCCAAAAAAGGAAAATTTACAATCTCAAAATCAAAGTCATCGCGTTTATCATAAATTTTGCACGAAACAAATCCATCTACAATAGATAGATGTAAATCCAAAAACGGGGCCTCGGTATCAGAAGAATTTGCTTTATTTAACTGAAGTTCTGGGGGGTAAATCTGACTGATCAAACCATCAAAATAGGTATTATCAATATTTAATAAGTCATCTAAATATCTAGAAGTAGAGCTAAAAGCTTCAATAATTTCAGATTGGTTATCAATGGAAAGCGACAAAATGAAGTCTCTTTCATAACAATACAAGAACAGATCAGCCACAAGAGGTGCGCAATTAGTACACATCGGAAGTTGAATTTTTGCATTGTATTTTCTGTTAGTATGGCATGAATTTGCTAGTGTCAGATCTGTGTCACTCATCCGTCATCTAAACCTGTGATGATGATGATGATTTCGTGTTTAACGACGCGTCAACCCTCTTTGTGGGTCATAAGCGTCAAACGGTTAATGGTTAAACGGCATGAATAATTATGATGATATTAAAAGTAAAAAGTCAGAATGATGATGTATAAAAATCTGAAACAGTTAAATCTTATGAAAAAGTCCAATTTCTTTTAAGAATAAAATAATATTATCAACAGGTACATCTCGAAACAGTTGTTGCAAAGTGTCAGCTTTGAAATATAAAATGCGTGAGGGTGAAAAGTCAACACAGTCAATTAAGATATGTTTCACAGTGAATGGCTGATCACAACCTACACAAGAAGGCTGATCATCACCATTAAAAATATAAGAATGAGTAACTCTAGTATGGCCGATGCGCAGTCGAGTTAATACTACGTCCTCTTTTCTGGAAAACTGTGGAGGAGAGCATTTTGTACTAACGACAGGTTTAATGGCATGGAGTTTGTTATTTATTGCACGGTCCCATTCGCCTTGCCATTCCGACAAGATGTATCTGTTGATAAATGGTTTAAAATTATTAAAGGGAATTTTAAAAACAGATGGATCAAAGTAGAAGTAAAACAAAGATCAGGAATTGATACAATTAACTTACTCCACCCATAAAAGACACCAAAGGGAAAGAAATACAAACATTAAGCGACCAGACTATAATGGAAACCTAAACAAAGGAAGGCCATAAGGACAGTTACTTTCCCACAAAATGGCCATATGGCCATCCAAAACCAAAAGACACAAGTGATACACACAGTAAGTAACAAACAACAACATAAATAAATCGCCACAGAAGAGCCGCCTTGGAACGGTCAGTGGAAGATTTCCACTGGGGGGCTTAAATCGATTTTACGTGGCCACAATCCTCGCCCTTACTTCCGTCGCGATTTAGACAAATAATTTGTTCAGTCCGCATGAAGGCCTCCTAACTCATCAGTGCAACATCTCCGTGAACACAAAAATCAAAGAACCACAGAGGTGAGACAACGGTGAGGACTCGACAGCAAGAAACCACTGAAATGCTGGAGCAAAAGAAAACCAACAGTTAGACTCCGATGAGCCCGACCAGAGACAGAGCATCAGGCACCAACCAACATTATCTCTTTAATTTTCAATAAGCCTTTACGTTGGAGCCGTCATAGAATCTGAGGCCTGACCCACCGGCGTGCAATTAAAGAGGGACGCAAAGTTGCCAACCGTGATGGGGTTAACTACCATGCATGCAGTCTGTCGTATAATATCCATGTTGTACCCAATCTTTTTATATCGAAGAATGATTTTACGAAATTGGGTGCTGAAGTCATTGCGGTTATATATTTTTCTGAATTTATATGCTAAGTCACCATAAAATTCGGGTTCCGATAGACCTTGTTGCAGTAGAGATTTAAGTCCAATATTGAATTTTGAAATTAAATCAGAATGGCGTCTATAAAATTTTGAAAAGGCTTTGCGTAGTTTATGGTACCGATAACCCTGATTAAGGAATTTAGCCGTTAATAATTTATTACGAGTGTTGAAGTCAGTTACATGACTACACACTCTAGCAAATCGAATTAATTGCGAAATATAAACGCCATAGATTGAGCGATTCCTTTGCTTTTTTGTCAGCATATTCGTTGCCGACAATGCCAATATGGCTCGGAAGCCAACAAAACAATATTTGGTGTGTTTTAGAAATTTCATGATGTTTTTCGATCAATTTTTGAATTTGAGGATTTTTAGATGATGAATGGTCTAAAGCCTTAAGCACAGAAAGTGAATCAGAAAATATAATTGCTTTTTGAATTGTTGAAAAAACTGATAAAATCTAAAGCTAGGTCTATTGCTTTGGCTTCAGCTGTAAAAATAGATGAACCATCTGGAAGGCGCAAGGTTTGGTGCGTATCTTGAGAAACATACGCACAACCAACTTTATCTCCTTCTTTGGAACCATCAGTATAGACTTGCTGGTAATCATTGTAACGTGACTGCAGTACCTGAAAGTTTTGTTTGAGAAGTATCGGATTTGATTCGGATTTTTTGCCATCATGTAAGTCGAACAGAATAGAAGGTTTTTTAATACACCAAGATGGAACTTCGGCCGTTTCATGTTTTTGAATATTTTTAAGGTCGATACCTGAATTTTCTAGCAGTGGTAAAATACGTAATCCAAAAGGTTTGATTGCTGTGGGTTTTGTTTCATACTTATCTACAAATTGAGGTGGAAATGAAATTTTGGATGCCGGGTTAGATGGGTTTGCAGCAAGTCTAATAGCATACTGAAGAGAAAGTTTCTCTCTACGCAAAGTTAAAGATGGTTCACCTGCTTCTACATAAAGGCTTAATACGGGAGAAGTACGGAAGGCTCCCATAGCCAGACGAAGGCCTTGGTGATGGATAGTATCCAAGGATTTTAAATAGGACTTTCTGGCAGAACCATAAACAGCAGACCCATAATCTAATTTAGATCTTATTAAAGACCGGTAAAGATGTAATAAAGTATACCGATCTGCTCCCCAACTTGAATGAGCTAAAACTTTCAAAAGATTCAAAGCTTTTAAGCATTTCGCTTTAAGATATTTAATATGGGGTATAAAAGATAACTTTTGGTCAAATATGACCCCAAGAAATTTGGCTTCTTCAACAACAGGAATTTGTGATCCGTATAAGAACAGGGAAGGATGGTCATGTTTCTTCCGTAGCTTACAAAAATGAACACACTGCGTTTTCGACTTGGAGAACTTGAAACCATTTTTATCAGTCCATTCTTCTATTCGTTTTAAATTTTGTTGTAACTTTCGTTCAATTGTTTTCATGTTTTTTGAACGGTAACATATACAAAAATCATCAACATACAATGAACAGTCTGTTTTGTCGTCCAAACATTGTACAATATTATTTATTTTGATGTTAAATAGTGTAGTTGAGAGAATACTACCCTGTGGGACACCCTGCTCTTGTGCATAGAGATCTGACAGGGTAGATCCCACGCGGACTTGAAATACACGCTCACCTAAAAAACTTTGAATAAAACTGGGAAGTCCTCCCCTTAAGCCGAGGTTATGTCAAGGATCTCTCAATATTCCATAACGCCACGTGGTATCATATGCTTTCTCCAAGTCGAAAAAGAGAGCTACTACGTGTTCTTTGTTAATAAAAGCATCTCGTATAAATGTTTCTAGTCTTATTAAATTGTCGTTGGTACTACGTTCCGAACGAAAACCTGACTGATATTCTGAAATGAGGTTGTTGGACTCTAAGTACCAGACTAATCTCTTGTTTATCATTCTCTCCAATGTTTTACACAAACAACTTGTCAAAGCTATCGGTCGATAATTCGTAGGTTCTGCATGATCTTTCCCTGGTTTTGGAATTGGTACAACTGTAGCAAAACGGCAGCTCTCAGGACAGACCCCAGTTTCCCAAATATTATTAAAGATATCTAAAAGTGTTGAAAGAGAACTTTTTGGCAGATGCTGAAAGCATCATCGGGGCCGGTTGCTGTATCGTGTGATTTTTCAATGGCTTCCACTAGTTCGGATAAGTTGAAAGGTTTGTTGTATTCTTCGTGATTGTGGGATGTGAAGTTAAGATTTCTTTTCTCTTGGTCCTTTTGGAAATTTCTAAAAGTGTCAGAATAATTTCGCGGTGATGAATTGCTCAAAAATATGCTACCAAGAGTATCTGAAATATCTTTTTTAGTTGAAGCTTTTGTGTCAAAACCAGTATTTAAATGAGTAAAACTAGGGGACTTTTGTTTTTCCTGAAATTTTTCGTACCATATCCCAAACCTTTTTAATCGGGGTTTTGTAGTTCAATTTGGAGACATATTCTCTCCATGACTTTCGTTTGGAAGCTCGGATTGTTCGCCGAGCTTTAGCTCTAAAAACTTTAACATCGTTTAGCTCCAAACCTTTTTAATCGGGGTTTTGTAGTTCAATTTGGAGACATATTCTCTCCATGACTTTCGTTTGGAAGCTCGGATTGTTCGCCGAGCTTTAGCTCTAAAAACTTTAACATCGTTTAGCTTTTCTGAAGTGGGACTTTTGTAGAACTTATTTAGAGCCTGTTTACGCTTTTGAATAGCTTCTTTACAGTCATTATTAAACCAAGACTTGCTTTTCTTGGTATTTGTGGAGGTCTTTGGAATGCATTGTTCTGATATATTAATTAGTTTATCTGTGAAATCAGAAACAATGTCAGATGATTCATTTAAGTGATCAACTGATAACTCTTCTTCACATAAATTACGGAATAATTCCCAGTCGGCTTTATTCATTTTCCATTTCTGGTTACAGTCCTCATCTTGTTCGTTTACGCTCTCAATTATAACAGGGAAGTGATCACTTCCGCACTGATCATCATGAACAGACCAGTCATAGTCCAAGAAGAGAGATGGGTGACACAAAGAGAGATCTAAAGAAGACAAATGATCTGTCGCTGGGTGAAGGTAAGTATAAGATTTATCATTCATCAAGCAAAGATCGCTCTTTGCAATAAAATCCCCAACAAGTGCTCCTCTGTTATTGATATCTTTACAGCCCCATAGAATATTGTGACAATTGAAGTCGCCAACTAAAAGATATGGCGATGGAAGTTGACTCAGCAATGAGTCAAGATGCTCGGGCTTTAAAGAAAATGAGGGTGGAATATATAAAGAGCAAATTGTAGTTTCTTTATCCAGAGAAACCGATACTGCTACAGCTTGTAGGTCTGTTTTTAATTTGATCTCTCTTTGTGGTAAACATGATTTAACAAGAATTGAACTGCCATCAGATGGTTTGTTACCATCAGAATAGATATAGTTGTATGTATTGCAACCCCTGACATCAATGTTGTCATCAGTTTTTAAAAAAAGTTTCTTGCAAACAAAAAACCGATGGGTTCAATAACGAAATAAGTAATAAGAGTTCATTATAATTTGATTTAAGACCTCGACAATTCCATTGTATTATTTTGTGTTTTAAATCCATTTTATGAAGAGATTAAGACTAGAAACTATTTTGGAGCTGCAATTGGTGATATAGATCTGCTACCACCAGCTCGTGGTGTTCCTGACCTCGATCTGCTATTGCCATTTGGTGATGATGGAGTTTCAAACTCCATATCACTATCACTCAAAGATCCGAATCTGTTCTGGAATTTTATATTGGCTCTTTCCATTTTACGTTGTCTCTCTGTTTGTTTTTGAGACAAGTGTTGTTTCTTCGGATCTTCTGATCCCTTAATAGTTCGACCTAAGTCGAGTTTCTCTTTTGCATGCGGCGCTGGCTTCGGTACGGTCGCTGTCGACCGATCCGAAGCAACCTGGATTGCGCCATTTGATAAACTGGTTGAAGTTTTTGGTGCTGGAGTGGATTTACTCCATGCACCAGATTTTTTTCAGTTCAGCTATGTATGATTCAGCAGTCTGTTGCGGAGCTGGAAACTTTTACACCAGCACCCTTTGTGATGCTTGCGTAACTTGTGGTTGGTGTTGTGTATCGCTCATCAACAATTTTCCGCGCTTCTGGGAATGTTATCCCCCTTTGGTATTTGACAGTGAGTATTTCTTTTTCTTTTTTCCATGCCGGACAATCTCGAGAGAAAACAGCATGCTTGTCACCACAATTGACGCATTTGGCCTCATTTTTGCAGTTTTGATGGTTATCGACATGTTTTTCCTCACCACAATTTGGACAGAGTTGTTTCTTCTGACATCTGCTTTCGTGGTGACCAAAAACCTGACAATGATAACATCTGAGAGGGTTTGGTATATACACCATTACGTTAACAGATAGATATGCAACTTTTATTTTCTTGGGCAGAACTGGTGTATTAAATGTCAACACGTAGGTACTTGTTGGCTTTAATACACCACTTCTACGAACTTGGATGTTACGTACACCAATGACGCCTTCATCTCTTAAATTCTCAACAATCTCGGCATCGTTGCACGGACGTAGCTCTGGGCTGCGGATGACACCTTTACATGAATTGAGTGTTTTGTGCAACGATACTTTGACGTTGAGATCGAAGAGCTTTGTGGTACCAAGCAGGTTTTTGACCTGCTGCTCTCTCTCGACTTCCAAGAGGAGATCACCTGACTTCAGTTTTTTTATATACTTTTTGGATGTCCGGCAATGGACACTAAACTCTTTTCGATGACAAAGGGTGATAAATCTGACACCGTACGTGTATCATCGCGTGATGTCATCACCAAGAAGCGTGGAAAAGTGTTGAGCTTTGGAGTTTCAACTTGCTGACTTGACTGCTGACTTGACTGCTGACTGGGTTCATCCGTTTCGGATGAATCCTCGTCTTTTTTACGTTTAGCTGCGTTGCGGTTATGTTTTTTTTCCATGAGGCATAAGGAAAAAATTCTAGTTTCGTCCCAAGTGCTCTCCGCCCTCCGTGGAGCCCTACAAGGGAACACCATAATGGAGTGGTTATCCAACTCGCAGGTGTTAGAGATACACGTGAGATATACTCGTATAAACAAAATGCCTACACGATTGATCCGTTTAGCCACCGCCTTCTAGAGATAAAAAGACAGAAAAGGGTTAGGTAAATGGGCATATGGTTGGTATCAGGAAAGATACAAAAAGAGTTGAAGAGAAAGCAAAGCGGTATCTCTAGGGCTCGGCGCGACCAGCCAATTGACCGTGCCGGACCGCACGGCCACCCGTCTACACCGAAAAGCCAGGCCAAAGAGGCGTGTTGGGTACCTGAAGCACCGCCACCTCAGGTAACCCTAAACCTCCAGGATCCCTTCTTCCGGCTTACAGGACGCCACCCACGGCAAACGGGTGGTACTTCCTTTAGCTCTTCCCAGTGGGCACAGAGACCACAGCGGCAATGTGCCCAGTGGGAATTGAGCCCCAAGGGCCACGGCAAGGCAGGAAGTCTAATACCTGGGGGTCTAAACCTGTGACTTGGACATATTAATCTCACATGTTTAAATCCTTGAATAAAAAACATACTTTATGTCAGTGCAGCACCAATTTCCTGATTAAAGAAAGTAAGTGCTACCAGGTTTGTGCTTTCATAAAATCATCAATTTTAAAATTTAGACTAACCACATAATATACCATGGTAAAAAATACCTATCTGGCTTTTTGATGAAGTTTGTTATTATGACACAATCATTTTCCAGGAGGGTTGGGAAGTTTTTGGTGTACATTACGCAAACACGCCTATACAAATACATTGCAACCTTTATCGCCGAGAAAATAAAAATTGTATGATGAAAAATTGTGATGTTTTTCTTATTTCTGCTCAAAATGTAGATTGTGGGCTTTCGTTAGAACCGCCTCATCGAGGCGGTTCTAACAGGTACCCACAATCTATATTTTACAGCAGAAATAAGAAAAATAAGGTATACCCCCGGAAACCCCAGTTTTACTATATAAAAGTGGGGTTCAAAGGGGTCAAAATTATATAGGCGTGTTTTCGTGATGATAAGAAATAGCCTTTGCAAACGCAGAAGAGTCTGCCAAGATAACTTCTGTCATTGTTGCTGCGCCGGTTTTGTTCGTGTATGAAACCGGCTCTTTCGTTGCCAAGACCTTGACACAAATCATATCTGACAGAACTACTTCTCCTTCTCTTGAAAGTATCTCCTCACTGTTGCTGCGCCGGTTTTGTTCGTGTATGAAACTGGCTCTTTCGTTGCCAAGACCTTGACACAAATCATATCTGACAGAACTACTTCTCCTTCTCTTGAAAGTATCTCCTTCAGAGAAATCTTAGGATATGCAAAAGAAAATGACAATACTGTTCCTCTATAAAGCACTCAACATATGTATCTTCAAGTCAAAATGCATCATTCTTTTCGCATGCCTTAGAAATACCTCATCAAACATCAATACTAATATGAGATATATTTTACATTCAGAAGTGAAGAATGGCATCCATCTTGGATATCTGAACGGACTAATTTAAGCAAATTTAACTCTCCATTTCGCCCTGATAATTCCCATCAAGTTTCAGCTCAATTCAACCTTTGGTTCGGAGATATCCTTTGAAGAATTTCAAAATAGCTGTCATTGCCATGGTAGCCATCTTGGCTGTCTCAATGAAACAATTTCAGCAAATGTGATTGTCCGCCCCTGTCCATCGGGGCTTGGAGAAATAGATTGGGCTGCACGATACTTCCACGCAGTGCTGAAACCGACCGCACATTAGTATTGGTAAACCACTTAGAATGTCTTAGCCTGCCCAGTAAAATTGCTACGAGTCGGCCCGTCAATGCTTATAAACCCTACTGTTTTCATTGGGCGGCAGGGATTGAGATGTCATTTCATCTCAGTGTCGGGTAAAGTCCCACAAAATTGGAAGCAACGTCTCCAAAATGACCTAAATGGTAATGACGGGGACGTTAAACCTCAAATCAAACAAACAAACAAATGTGATTCTCCATGTCACCAGGATGCCCCGATCAAGTTTCAGCTCAATTTGACCTTTAGTTCGGGAGATGATGTTTGCTGAATATTTCAAGATAGCCTCCATTGAAAAGTTCAACAGAAGCATTGCAAATTTGAGTCTCCATATCATCAGGATGCCTCACACCAGGTATCATTTTAATTTGACTTAAGTTTTGGGAGATGTCAAGAATGTGAAATGTTAATGACGGATGGACAGTGAGCCATGGCATCAGCTTACCTGGAGCAAATTCACTACATGTGAGCCAATGATATACCTAATTAGCTAAGGTTTGTTCTCTGCATTTTGTGATTTTTTAGCCACTAGAACACAAACACGAAAAAAAGAGAATAAGAAATGTAAGCTAAATGAAGCAACCATTCACACTGATTATATATTTTATCATTTGTTCATATTCATTTATCAGCATTTATTGAGGACAAAAAAAATCATTTTTCATGCCATGAAATTGGTAATTTAATTCAATTGTATATGATATTTATAGATTTAACCAACAACAGTTCCATAAGTGTCAAATGAATACTGCAATGTGCACATAAAATTTCTCTTACCATTAGACTAACTCACTAAGACTAATTATAATAGAAAGCAATTATTCGTAAAAGTACTTGAACAAGACCACTACAGGCAGGGCATCATAAGACTGTTGCAAGTAGTAAGATGAAACACATTTACTAACTTTGAGCTTAACTGGGTATTAACTGTATAATAAATTTATTATATGCAAATTATGTTCATATTTGGCAGACAATACAATACCTAAAAACAATATCTGCTGCTCCAATCATGTGCAGTTTACTAAGTTGATTACATATAAACTGCTTTCATGCAGAGCTGTAACTGACCACACGAGTACTGGTAAACCCATAAGAAGGACTCGGCCTGCTCAGGAAAAGTGGAGTGTCAGTGAGTCAGACCGACAAATGCATATAAGACTTTTTGTTTCATAGGGCGACAGGGCATGAAATGTCATTTCATCTCAATGTTGGGTTACTACAAAATTGGAAGCAACTTCACCAAAATGACTAAATAGTGTTGGCGGGGATGTTAAACTTGATTTTTTTTCTATTCAAACAAAGCATGCAGTCCAAAAGGGGCAGATTGAATTGCTAATAGTGTAGACCCTGACCAGACTGCAGGAACAGTCTGCTCTGGGCTCTGCACTGTTTACCATAATAGGCAACCATGGTATAATAAGCAGACATCAATACTAATATAAGAGATATATTTTACATTTGGAATGCAAGACTGACGTCCATCTTGGATATGTGACAGAACAATTTAAGCAAATTTAAATCTCCATTTCGCTCTGATAATTCCCAACAAGTTTCAGCTAATTTTGACCTTTGGTTCGGGAGATGATGTCGGCTAAATATTTTCATTGGAAATTTAAACGGAACCATTTTAGCGAATCTAAATGTCCATATCATCAGGATGCCTCCCACCAGGTATCATTTTAATTTGACTTCAGGTTTGAGAGATGTCAAAAATGTGAAAAGCAAAAACTTTACAGAAATATTCTAGGTGGGTGGGGTGGTGGTGGTGGGGGCAGGGTGAATCCTGTTGAGTGGACTGTAACATCAGAACATATGCAGTGGTCGACGCAGTAATTCTAAAAAAATTAAACAAATCTGTTTCATGACCCAGCAATAAGTCCAAAAGGTGCAGACTGAATGGCAAATAGTGTAGACCCTGATCAGACTGCAGTCTGCTCCAAGTCTGCACTGTTGTCATTCCCAGATACAAGTTTGTACCAAGTATCATTAATGAAGCTCTTATAGTTCTTGAGAAATAAATGTTGACGCCTTGACAAATGGACGGCCAGACGAACGGAAAATCGGGCACCTATATAGCGCCTTGCTAATATCAGGCGAGACAAAAAAGGCACAAATGATCTTGAGCTGATCCACCACTTTACATATTACTGAATGAAAAGCATGCGAAAGCAGGCATATGGATAAATCTATGATAAAACAAGTTATTAGCAGCAGAAGTTTAAGTTGCAAGTTTATGAATAGTTTCAAGCAAAATCTTTCAGTTTGCCAACACAATACATGTATACATTTTTAACAATGAAATATGCATGAACCAGATCAGTAAGCATCAGAAGACCTGTAAAACAAAGCACATACATGTTTGTTTATATTGAGATTTAACATCCTCCTCAAATATATAGATCGATTTGGAGGTGCTAATTCAAATTGATCTTGGCTTTTTTACCAGTTACTGAGATTAAACGACATCTCAAGCCCTGCCGTCCAATGAAACAAAATGGCAAAAACTGAATTGGATGTTCTGACTCATACCAGCTTGCCTGGACAGGCTTTGTCCTTTTAAGTGGTTTACCAGTACTCATGTAAAGTCATTTTCAGCTCTGCGGGAAAGCACCATGCAGCCCAAACTATTTCTCCAAGTTCTGATGGGTGGTTACTATCATTTATGTATGTGTCTATGGAATACGTATAGAAGTTTTACGTCAGATCTGAAATTTGCATATTTATGAAAAGCTGGATGTTGGGAGCAAGTAAATAGAGTCAAGCATGATAAATTAAGTTTGAAAATGCAAACACATGTTTGTCATAGCACATAAACATATTGATATATGCATAAACCATATTTAATAGTAAGCATCAGAAGTTATTTTAGCATTGTGTCTGTCAGACTGAACTTGAAAAATAGAAATGAAAGCAATGATCAGGAATTGATACAATTAACCCACAGCTCCCATCAGAGACACCAAAGGGAAAGACAAACATGAAACAACTAGACCCCAATGGAAACATCAATAGCGGAAAGCCAAAAGGACAGTTACTTTCCCACAAAATGGCCAATTGGCTACCCAAAACAAAATACTATTAAAGCAATACATACACTCCGCCTTGGAACGGTTAGTGAAACAAATTCCACTGGGTTGGGGGGGGGGGGCTTAAATCACAATTATAGCCCTTATGTCCGTCGCGATTTAGACAATTTGTTCAGTCCCCGTGAAGTTCTCCTAACTTATCATTGTAACATCTCCATTAACACATAAACTAAACAACCACAGAGATGCAACAACAGCAAGGACCCGACAACGAGAAACCACCGAAATGCTGGAGCAAAAACACTTAGTCAAGACTCCAAAAGGACCCGACCAGAGACAGAGCACCAGGCACCCACCAACATTACATAAAATTAGATCCTCTCTAATTCTCAGTAAGCCTTTACGCTGGAACCGTCGTAGAATTTGAGTGCAGTTCATTTCCTAGATGAAACTTTTTCCCAATTATCAGTAATGAAGCTACAATGGACTAACCATTATTTAGGCTGGACACCAGCATTGATGCAATAGTTTATGAAGTCAGTGAACCATAAAATGTAGGTCAATGTCAAATATAGATGCACTCATTATAGTCCCCATCGCCTTTTTTGTACAAAGTATCATTATTTTTGTTTGATTTGAGGTTTAACGTCCCCAACAACACTAAGCCATTTTGGAGTCGTTGCTTCCAATTTTATGAGACTTTCACCCGCCACTAAAACGAAATGACATTTCAAGCCATGTCGCCCAATGAAACCAATAGGGTTTATTAGTATGGACGGGCCAACTCTCACCGCTTTGCATGGGCAGGCTTAGATCATCTAAGCTGTTTACCAGTACTCGTGAGCGGGTCGGTTTTAGCTCTGCGTGGAAGCATCATGCAGCCCATCTATTTCTTTAAGCCCGGATCGGCGGGACCCAAAAAGTATCATTATTAAAGAAGCAAGTTCTTACATTCTTGAGTATAAGTTGACACTATATTTTTTGCAAAGTCAGTAAGCCATAAAATGTGCCGAAACTCGCAGCAAGAACTGTCAAAATTCGAAACGAGGCTAAAAAGCCAAAATTCGATGCAAGAACAGCCAAAACGTCATTGCGAGTTTCCAAAGAGTTCCGGGGTAGCTTAATCCTTTTATTTTGTCGAATAACTACCTCTCTCATTGTCTTTCACAAAGTTTCTGAGGGTTCTGTTACTTTCGAGCTAACGCTACAACACTGAGACGCTCCCCCAGAACAGCCGTATTTATACTCATTCGTTACTCCTAGTTACAGAACCACGTGAGCTGGAGCGATTTCCTTCCGGCTCGTCTGATTGGCTAATAATTACTAGATTTGTAAGGATACACCAATCAGCGATCGGGTTTCAACTTGATAATGGCGGCAGGGGCATCGAAATGTTTGAGAAATGTCAGGGCAAAAACAAAGATGAAATAAACCTTTAAACAGTCTGGTCTCTTATGGCTAGCCGTAACTTTTAAAAGTTACCATTTGCCACAACTTATGATTTTTTTAAGTTACGGTTAACTCTAACTTTTCTTAAGCCTTTACACTAGGGGGCGCTTTAATAAAGGGAGAAAAAGTTACAGTTTTTAACAGGAGGCAATGATGGGGTTCTTAAGTTCGTGTTTTCGTGATGGTTAGTCATATACGCTAAAACACTTCGCGGGAGCATTCTGCCTGTGGTCAAATTTACTATATCAACAGGATCAACATGACCAATACACTAAAGCCTCCCTTTAAAAAACGTTACGGTAAACCATGCATTTGATAAGGTAACCTTCCGCCAGAAAAGGTTACTTCTTGTTTGGAAGTTGGAGGCTTGTGTTTTTTGAAAAGCGTAATCTCATTTAAAAAAACGTAATCAATACCACATGCTGTAAAATCAATTAGTTTAACATTAAACTACTTGGTTAATAGCATTCAGATGCTCATTTTTCATTATAACATGCACATTTTATTATCAAATCTTATCTTTTCCGCCAGTTGTTCAGCCATTTTGAAGCATTAAAATGGGGATGCTGATTGGTAGTCAAGGTGTCCTTTGCAGGGAGAATCAAGTAGTTTCAGAGGCAACCAGTGGGGATCAGCAGTTAATTCAACTAACTTCAGCAGAGCATAGAAAACATCATTTTGGCAATGAAATTGATATCATGAGAAACCATAACTTTTAAAAGTTACGGCTAGCCATAAGAGACCAGACTGTTAAAACAACTTACCACAGGTAATTATCGGTTGAAGAATTTAGGCGACATATTCATCTGTATGTCTCTATCGGCTTTTCCTGCCGGAGATCACGAATTACCGTAGTAAATGTGTGTGTGTGAATTCGGGTTTAACGTCGCTTTCAACAATTTTTCAGTCATATCACGACGGTGTCTGGTTGCGACAGGGAGTTCAATGCTCACGTTTATAGTGCTGCCGGTCACCGTAGTAAATAAACGGGTGATAGATTCCGTGGAATGCGGAAGTAATTTCATTTATTGTACATTCTGTACGTTTGACGAAGGTGTCAGCCCATTCTATCCATCGGTCAATAACACAGAATGTGTGACACACTTCGCCAGTATTAAATAAACATTTAAGCTTGAACCTGGGTGTAAATAAATATCGTATGTGTCAAAAGATAGGGAACCAAATGTACCCATCAAGCAAGAATGACACTCAAGCAAGAATGACTTTGGGCTGATACATTTCAATATTACTTGTATTCTACTTATCATCATCCCCTTCGATTTGATTTGCCACATGACTATGTTCCGAAAAAAACTTACTTTTGACCACCCCAACCCCCAAGTCAGACCACTTAGGCATGACCCAGGGATCACAGCAAAAATCCCATTCAGTATGTTTAACATATTTCATTAAGTATTACTTCTGCAAAGTTTGGTATCAAAATCTATTAATTGTCTATGTTACTGAATTTTATCGATATTTGACCTTTTGACCCCTCCCCAGGACCCCTCGAGGGGGAGCCAAAAATAAATAAATGTGCCGTTGCACCGCCCGTTCAAATAAGCAACCCACACAACAAATTTGACTGGATTCCGATATATAATTTAGGTGGAGATAGCATAACGCATGGACAGACAGACAGACGGACTGAGGCAATTTTAATATCCTCTCCCCTAAAGCGTGAGGATAAAAAGCAATCAGTTGACATTCAATCCAGCTGAAACTCAATATATAGTTTAACTGCAATGTGAAGCAGGGTATACTGTTTGGAGGTTATGGTTCAAGATCTATTAATAGGTTTATGCATTTGCAAATTGCTGTAAACAGTTTGTTTGTGGCAACAATTTTCACAATTTAAAAAAGAAACTGCATCCAATCAATAAAGGATAGTCAATTAATAAATTATATTCAAATATAGATCGTTATGGACCTATGGACGGCGCATATGACACAGCGTATCTGAATCATATTCGCGCTTATGGAATCTAATACTGCCTACTGAAAAAAATGTTGTTCTTTAAAATTTATTCTAAAGTTTAAAGAAGTATGTGATAATCATTGAACGGCGATAATAATGTCTTGCCGTTCCGTTGCAATAATATGATTCAGCAACGTAGTCTCTGTCGCTACTTTTTATGCATAATATTAATGCTGCATATTATTATTATTATTATTATTTAATTTACGTTTATTTCTTTATTTTGAAGTTGACTGAGATTGAGATTTAAATAATATTCCCTTATTATAAATTTAAAAATCACCCCTATTGCACATCGCTTTCTACTCATATGCGCGCACATGATGATACAACACGAATAGATTATTAATCTCTAAATGATGGCCCATAAACGAAATTTATGTCAAAATTACGGGGACTGAAAGCTATATATATATATAATCCATCAGGGCTTGTAGAAACAGACTGGGCCCAATGGCAACCCCATGTAGAGCAGAAACTATCTGCACATAATTATTATATGAGTACTTACAACCGCTTAGAGGGTCCAAACCCACCAAGGTAAAGTGGTGCAATCTGGTTCAACATCTCCAAAATGACCAATATAGTGCTGAAGGGTATGCAAACAAATTGTAGGACACAAAATGATTATTGCCTTCAAATTTTGGTGTATTAATGGAAGAAACCTAATACGTTTGTTCAGATAAGTCCTGCATTACCTTCAGGACCAGTCCAGGTATATATTTTAATAAGTTTGTCAAGATACATTCCTTCAGTTCTATAGCACAGCTAATTGATGAGTGTCCCTAGTTCATCTAGTGTGAATTTCTTATATGTAGTCCTGCTGTTGTTTTGTCAGTCTTGCTGTTTTTTGTCAGTCTTGCTGTTTTTTGTCAGTCTTCTTGTCCCATTACCAATTTATCAACATATTTTACACAGAAATTTTACTTTAGGCACATTCTTTATTTATTTTTGAGCACAGAACTTTTACAACTTATACCTTTTGCTTTCTTTCACTGTGTGCCTTAAATATGCATAGCACACAAGTAGGCAACATTTGAGAACTGTAACATTGCATATCAGAAGAAAAGAATATGGGATATACCCTCAAT
Source organism: Lucinisca nassula (assembly GCA_963580285.1). NCBI lineage: Eukaryota > Metazoa > Mollusca > Bivalvia > Lucinida > Lucinidae > Lucinisca > Lucinisca nassula. The sequence goes on from OY757020.1 coordinate 124,107,339, forward strand.
ATTGATATTAAGTAAAGGTAATATTACAAGGGGGTGGCACTTCATAGAGTACAGCAAGAACATCTAGAATGTGCTAGTGTCAAATTCACGATCCCTCTGCCGAAGGAGTGAGTGAGTGAGTTTTAGTTTTACGTCCCACCAACAGCTAAGGTCCTACGGAGACAAGACCTCGGTTTAAAGATTCATCCGAAAGTCTGGAGAAGCCCGGGATCGATCCTGCGATCCCTGGTTTACAAGGCGAGTAGCGTAACCACTGCACCACGGAGGCTTCTAAAAGAGGAGTGTGTGAGTTTTACATTCGACCAACAGCTAAGGTCATATGGAGACTGGACCTTGGTTAAAAGACTCATCTGAAAGTTTGGAGAAGCCCGGGATCGATCCCGTGACCCCTGGTTTAAAAGGCGAGTAGCGTAACCACTACACCACAGAGGCTTCTCCTTTTCCCAAGGAAAGCACAGATCAACCAGTATAAGCTGAATATCACAAACCGGCCTACACATGAGCGAAAACACGGCCCACATGGAAGGTCAATTTGTATTATACAAAACTAGCTGTGTCTCTACCCCACAAGGACAAAGAAGTCAGAGAACAGACTCTATCAGATTCGCCATGGTACGCGGTATTCTTTCATAATGAATGTCCAAAAACTAGGGTGGTGTGTGTAACAACAGCTAAAAAAAACACAATTATGGGGAAGGGTGGTTTTTTATAGAAATGTTGCCTTTATGCGTGAAACCTTAAGTTTTTGTTTATTGCCTTCAGGGCACACTTCATATTAAATAGACTGACATTCCTATGCTTCTTCCTTTTATTCTTCCTTATTTCTCCCAGTACTGATGGTAATTTAAACGTGCCTTGATTTTCATAGTCATGGCTATCTCTCTTTCGTTTTCTCTCCTCTTCTCTCTGTTTGATCTCGTCTTCCTTCTTTCTCTCTTCTTCTTCTCTCTCTCTTCTCCTTCTTTCCTCCCTTGCATTTGATCTTAAAAATGTTACGAGATTGTCAAATTATCACTTATTACATTTAGTGTCTTGGTCTGCTCTTTCATTTCTTTTTCTACAGTTTTCTCAAGGCATCTTACAGTTCTGCTATTTCTCTCTAACTCTTCCTTTAACTTCTTGTTTTCTTCCTTCAAGGTATCCATCATGGTGTTGACATGTTCTTTGGAGATAAAATTATTTTCTGCCTGTTGTTTGTTTAATTTTACCACCCGGCAGTCATCCCTTATTGGAGACAGTATACGTTTTCCCCCATCTCCTAAAAGCTGATTCATTAGGTTTTCTTCCTCAACTGGTTCAACAATAGGTGGGTCTTCCTTATTTGATAGTTTCTCTGTTCTGTCACCACGCCCTGTGTGTCCCATTGAGAGGAGCTCTGAAACATCAGGGGTACCTGAGGAAGATAAGCTTGAGCCCGGGGTAGTGCTTCTTGACATTTCTATGGTCCAACAGGTCCCTTGGGGAGGTCATTTGTAGTACTAGGTAAACCGCAGGTGAATTATGGCCCATTTGACCAGTCTCTGTGACGGATAGATCCAGAGGCTCCTCATTCTGAGAGGTCTGTGTTAAATCCAGGGGTTTTGCAGTGCTGGTACTCCCATGTGCGTGGCTAGATGAGACAGTCCTCTTCAACATCGGTTTGGTGGTTTCCAAGTTGGGCCCCACTAAACCACTCACAGGTCTGGTAAGACTTTCAGATGGCCCTGAATACCCTGGCATTGCTGCACCTAGAATAGCCTGCATGAGGTCTAGCACAGGCTGAACATATACCTGACCCTGAGGGGAACACTTGCTGTAGGCACCTTGACTGGGTTGGGAACACTCAAAACTGGAGCATCTCTCATCTGGATTGCAGGTCCTACTGGCACCAGTTGAACAGCCTCATATGTGGTGGAAACCACAGCTGGAGTCGATGAGACATCTTTGTCAGTTGGCAGTGGGCATTCTCCCTGACTTGAGACTTGTGGTGACTGGACTGCACTGTATTGCAGGAGGTCACCACCCAGGTCATCGGAACATCCATTCAGGACCTGAACTGCCTGGATCAGCAGATCCCCTGTGATCGATGATGATCTTTTTGCCTCTCGCTTCTGGGCAAAGTAGCTGTCAGAGTCTTCCTTTGATAGTTTGATATAATCCTGTAACCCAATCACATATGGTTTTGGGTTCTCAATAAGGAAACTGGGTGAATCAGGTATCGGATTCCCTATTGAGTCAAAGAGTCTCTTCGCATGCCACCGATAGTTGCTGACATGATTGTCTAACTCGTCCCACTTAGTACAATGGAACTTGCATAGTTGGCAATAGAAGGGTAACTGATCCGGCTTAAGATGCATATTTCTGATGTGGTTCTCGACCCTCGCCTTCTCGTTGATGTATTCTTTGCCGGTTGCCAGACAGTAGCGGCACTGATAAGTCCTGCCACCATTGTGTTTGTTCTTCTGCTCTGACATCTCGAGACTACAAATAGACAAGGAACAAATCCAATAATGTGAGGAAAAGTGGGACCTTAAGAGCCACACCTTAACACCCTGAAGATTTTGGATCTTAATGTTCTGTACTTGGTTCGATTTGGTTACTGGGATAGACTGATATGACAAAAGGGTCTTTAATATTGTACGAATCATGTGCAATCTTGGACCTGAACAAATAGAGACAACCCGAGAGACCAGAAGAAAACGGTTTGAAAAACATCAGCTGTTAGTCAGTGAATAAAGAAGCATAACACACAAGTCAGTCCGCTTGGGAACCAAATGTAACGTGTACCGGGTCGTCCACGAAGTCAAGCAACACGCTCACTCATCCAGGTACTAACCGTACGCTTCGTTGCTTAACTTCGTGAAAAGCCAACCACTCTACTCACGTCGCTAAAAGAGCCGGCTCCTACAGCAAGGCTGTAGAAGTGGTATTTATCCATAACCGTTACATGTCTTCCCCTCATCTCTTGACTTCGCCCCGACGTCACACATGCCTCACAAGGCTAAACCCGAGGGCGGAGTCTATGTAACAAACCAACGGCACTGTTTCCATCTCACCGCTGCCACCAATGTAGCGTGTACCGGGTCGTCCACGAAGTCAAGCAACGCGGTCACCCATCCAGGTACTAACCGCGATATCCGTTGCTAAACTTCGTGAAAAAGCCAACCACTCTACCTGCGTCGCTAAAAGAGCCGGCTCCTACAGCAAGGGTTAGAAGCCTCCGTGGTGAAGTGGTTACGCTACTCGCCTTGTAAACCAGGGTTCGCAGGAACGATCCCGGGCTTCTCCGGACTTTCGGAGGAGTCTATGAACCGAGGTCCCGTCTCCGTATGACCTTTGCTGTTGGTGGGACGTAAAACTCAAACACACACACACACTCCTACAGCAAGGCTGTAGAAGTGGTATTTATCCATAACCGTCACATTTCTCCCCCTCACCTCTTGACTTAGTCCCGAAGTCGCACATGCCTCACATGGCTAAACCCGAGGGCGGAGTCTATGTAACAAACCAGCGGCACTGCTTCCATCCCAGCGCTGCCACCAATGTAACGTGTACCGCGTCGCCCACGAAATCAAGCAACACGGTCACCCATCCAGGTACTAACCGTACGCTTCGTTGCTTAACTTCGTGAAATGCCAACCACTCTACTTACGTCGCTAAAAGAGCCGGCTCCTACAGCAAGGCTGTAGAAGTGGTATTTATCTATAGCCGTTACATTTCTCCCTCTCATCTACTGACCTCGTCCCGACGTCACACATGCCTCACAAGGCGTAACCCGAGGGCGGAGTCTATGTAACAAACCAGCGGCACTGTTTCCATCCCACAGCTGCCACCAAAAATGTAACGTGCCGAGGGTCTTAGAAGGACTTCTGATTTTATGACCTTCAGTTTCCGACTGATTCTCGACGGTAGACTCACCTCTGACTGTCGACAACCAGCATGATGACTGTTAGTTACTGGTAGCGTGGTAACAGTCAACAGCAGACTAATCGTGGACAGTAGTATTATGTCAACAGTGTGAATGATGGAGGCCCCTTTTACCCTAGCTCCACCAAACTGACTGCTGTCTATATTTATTCTCAAATAAACGGTAATGGACGGACGACGGACAGTGATCACACTAAAAGCCCCTCATGTACAGCTACATGGGAACTAAACAGGACTTCGCCAACCACAGATTAAGGTCACTAACTTAATATAAGCTTATTCTTTAAGTGTTAGGGTAAGAAAAGATCACAAAGATTGAAATAAACTTCAACAATGCTGTGTTTTTATTTATTTGAAACTTAACCGAATTACAAAAAATAGAATAAGGAATGTAATTCTGATTTATATGGTTGGGAAATGCATCTTTAGGGTACTACTGTGTGGCCCTGATAAAAGAAAGAACAATGCTTCGAATCAGGTCAAGTACAACTAGTTACAACAGTAATTTGATTCACAGTCTCTGTACAAATGTGGACTCTCTCCTTATGCCTTCATCATTAACCCTCCAGAGCTTGCATACATAAGATATATTTGTATATCTCAAATTACAAGAGAAATAAATCAGAAAAAATATCTATTCCAGCAAAAGTTATCCTAAATGCCTTAGAATTAAGCTGAACCGATTTAAAATGTTTTCCCCAAAGCCTTAAACTAATATTGACATTAAAAACTTTTTTCCTTTAAGAATAACCCAAAATTTCTAACACACCTTAAAAACCAACCTAACCCAAAGAAATCAAAATGGTCGAAGTCCCAGAGAACTGTGGGATCCTTTACATTGTCCCACATTCCCCCATTCCCCCATCTTCCTCTTTTCCCACATAAGTTAGCTTCTCCCACAAATCCCACACTCAAACTTTATGAGGGAGAAAACAAAATGGAGGCTTGGAAAATCACCCCTATACACTTAAAGTTAATAAAACATGGCTTTTCTGAATGAAGTATGTTCCATCTTTAAAACAAATAAAACATATGATAATTAACCTTCAATTGCCTCCAAAAGGCACAGGTTCAGAATTAAGTTTGAAATATAAGTTTGAACTTCAAAGTTTGAGGTCTACTGGTGATTCCAGTATTGATTTACATCCAGAAGAAGCTGACAGAGTTATTTTTCGCACAGTCTCCAAGCAACAAGTACAACAATCTACATCCTGGCAGTTACCAGCCAAAACAATGATCACAGCTGGCCTACTATTTTTAGAAAATTTCAAATTCAAAGTAAAAATATTACAGTTAAGCTGAAATGTCAGCTAGATTAAATGATTGAAACTTGTATATCTTGAAGCCATTCCACAGTATGAGTAAGTGTCAGTCCAAGGATAAAACTTTAAAATAGACATGTTTAGGAAAAATAAGGTCAAATACCTGGCATGACCCTAGGCAACAAAACAGAACCCCCTTTTATCCAACCATTAGAGCATTGCCCCTTTTTATTAGGGTGGCCCATTCCACAGGACTGTACTGCAAACTGTCTTGGAATTCAGCCTCAGTAGTCAGTACGGCCATGGGAAGCAAATGATGATATCACAAAACTGTCAAGGAAAACCCTGCTATGACAGGGTCATAACCATAAATCTTTGAAATGATTAGTTGACTAACAGGTTGCTGCTTAACATTTGGTCTACAAGCCCTTGGGTTTCACATATATATATATTGTTTGGCTCCCCTATAGGATGGTAGGCCTTCGTGGTCCGTCCATCCACCATTTTTAAATGTCTTCTCTAAAACCACAGGGCCAAAACCAATTAAAGTTCATAGGCAGCCTCCTGGCAATGACCAAGATGGCCGCCATGCCCAAATATGGTAAAATCCTTAAAACATCTTCTCCAGAACCACCGGGCCAATTGTCTTGATTTGTTTGTTTGATTTGAGGTTTAACGTCCCTGTCAACACTGTACAGGTTATTTTGGAGACATGGCTTCCACTTTTGTGGGACTATTACCCGACATTGAGATGAAATGAAATGACATCTCAAGCCCGGTCGCCCAATGAAACCAGCAGGGTTTATAAGCATGGACAGGCCGACGTGCACCGCTTTGCCTGGGCAGGCTTAGATCCCCTAAGCGGTTAACCAGTACTCGTGTTCGGGTCAGTTTCAGCTCTGCGTGGAAGCATCATGCAGCCCATATATTTCTTCAAGTCCATATGGGCAGGGGCCACGCCAATTGTCTTGAAACTTGGTATGTAGCATCGGGTGACAGAGTACAACCAAGTTTGCAAATATGATGACCCAAGGTTGACTATGACTAATTTTCTGATAAGGTAAAATATGGTTCCTTAGGCTTTGCCCATGGTGGCTTGAAGAAAAATAGGGGCTGCATGATGCTTCCACTCAGAGCTGAATCCGGCCCGCACACTAGTACTGGTAAACCGCTTAGAGAATCTAAGCCTGTCCAGGAACCGCGGTGCGAGGCGGACCGTCCGTGCTAATAAACCCTATTGGTTTCATTGGTCGACATGGCTTGAGAAGTCGGGTAAAAATCCCACAAAATTGGAAGCAACGTCTACAAAATGACCTTTACAGTGTTGACGGGGACGTTAAACCTCAAATCAAACAAACAAACAATTAGGCTTTTCAATGGGAAAAGGGTAAAACAAGGCATTTGTCGAAAAATATTGTGGTCTTTGGCATGAAAATAGGTAAAAAATGAATGTCTATGAATGCTTAAGGTCAAGGTCATTCACTGATTGGTCATTGGCTCAAGGTCACTCGAATTGTTGGTCCATTGACATTCCGAAATACATTTTCTCTGAAACCACTAGGCTAATTTCAATTGAATTTTATATGCAGCCTTAAGACAGCGAGGAAACGAAAATTTGTTCGAATGGTCGAGGTCACATGACCAAGATGGCCGCCATGCCCAACTATGGTAAAAAATCATGAAATCTTCTCTAGAACCAGTTGGCCGATTGAATTGAAGCTGAGTATGTAGCATTAGGTGAATGAGTACTACCAAGTTTGCAAATACGATGACCTAGGTTGACCTTGACCTATTTTGTGTCAAGGTCAAATTTGGTTCCTTAAGCTTTTCAATGGGAAAAGGGTAAAACAATACATTTTTCGGATAATATTGTGCTCAGCGACATGAGAATAGGTAAAAATTGAATGTCTATGAATGCGATGGTCAAGGTCATTCAGTGACCTTGGCTCTAGGTCACTTGAATTATAGGTCCATTGACATTTCAAAATGTTTTTTCTCTGAAACCAGAGGACCAATTTCAGTTTAATTTTATATGCAGCCTTAGGACAATGAAAGAACAAAAATTTGTTCGAATGGTCCAGGTCACATGACCAAGATGGCCGCCATGCCCAAATATGGTAAAAAATCTTCTTCTCCAGAACCATTAGGCCGATTTTCTTGATACTTGGTATGTATCATCGGGTGACTGACTACTACCAATTTTATAAAATTGATAACCCTAGGTTGACCTTGACCTATTTTACGCCAATGCCAAATTTGGCTCCTTAGGCTTTTCAATGGGAAATAGGTAAATCGATGTATTTTTCGAAAAATATTGTGGTCTGTGATATGAGAATGAGTAAAAAATGAATGCCTGTGAATGCTGAATGAATATGGTCATTCTATTGACCTTGGCCCAAGATCACTTGTATTGCAGGTATATTTACATGTTTGAATACATTTTCTCTAACACTACTGGGCCAATTTTATCCAAATTTTATATGCAGCCTTGAGACACTTAGTGAACAAAAATTTATATGGATGGTCCAGGTCACATGACCAAGATGGCCGCCATGCCCAAATATGATAAAAACCATAAAAAAACCTTCTTCTCCGGAACCACTGGGCCGATTGCCTTGAACCTTGGTATGTAGCATCGGGTGACTGAGTACTACCAAGTTTGCAAAAATGATGACCCTAGGTTGACCAAATTTGGCTCCTTAGACTTTTTAATGGGAAATAGGTAAATCAATGAATTTTTCGAAATATATTGTGGTCTGTGATATGAGAATTGGTGAAAAACGAATGCCTGTGAATGCTAAGGGTCACGGTCATTCATTGACCTTGGCCAAAGGTCACTTTTATTGCAGGTCTATTGACATATTAGAATACATTTTCTCTAACAGCACTGGGAAAATTTCATTTAAATTCTATATGCAGCCTTAGGACGCTTCGGGAACAAAAATTTATTCGGATGGTCCAGGTCACATGACCAAGATGGCCGCCATGCCCAAATATGGTAAAAACCTTAAAATTCTTCTCCAGAACCACTGGGCCGATTTTCTTTAAATTAGTATGTAGCATGCTGTGGCTGAGTACTACCAAGTTTGCAAAAATGATGATCCTAGGTTAACCATGACCTATTTTACACCAAGGCCAAATTTGGCTCCTTAGGCTTTTCAATAGGAAATAGGTAAATCAATGCATTTTTTTTTAAAAAATATTGTGGTCTGCGATATGAGAATGGGTACAAAACGAATGCTTGTGAATGCTAAGAGTCAAAGTCATTCATTGACCATGTCCCAATGTCACTTGTATTGCAGGTCCATTGACATATTAGAATACATTTTCTCTAACACCACACGGCCAATTTCATTTAAATTTTATATGCAGCCTTAGGACTCTGAGTGAACAAAAATTTATTCGGATGGTCCAGGTCACATGACCAAGATAGCCGTCATTCCCAAATATGGTAAAAAACATAAAAAATATTCTCCTCCAGAACCACTGGGCCGATTGTCTTGAAACTTGGTATGTAGCATCGGGTGACAGAGTACTAGCCCGTTTGCCCCCAGGTATTAGACTTCCTGCCTTGTCGTGGCCCTGGGGGCTCAATTCCCACTGGGCACGTTGCTGCTGTGGTCTGTGTGCCCACTGGGAAGAGCTAAAGGAAGTAACACCCGTTTGCCGTGGGTGGCGTCCCGTAAGCCGCATGAATGGGTCCTGGAGGTTGAGGGTTATCTGGAGTTCAGTGCTTCAGGTACTCAACACACCTCTTTGGCCTGGATTTCGGTTAGACGGGTGGTCGCGTGGTCCGGCACGGTCAATCGGCTGGTCGCGCCAAGCCCTAGGAATAACCTTTTGCTTTCTCTTCCTTGTCGTTTGTATCATCCTGTATACACACCGTTTGCTCATAAAGTCTTTTCACAGCCTTTCCATTTCTATGAAGCGGCGGTTTAACGGACCAATCGTGCAGCTTTTTGCTCTCACGAGTATATCTTCTGTGTATCTCTAACACTTGAGGTAGGAAATCCACTCACTTAAAGTGTTCCCTTGTAGGGTTCCACGGTGGGCGGAGGGCACGGAGGACGAATCATGCCATCATTTCATCATGGCTACTTTAAATAAAAGAAAGAAAACTGACCAATACTTTTCAGAGTCTGATCTTTCAGGCAACGAAGTCAACGCTCAAACTACGACCACGACATCCAACGATACTACCACTCAACATTTTCCGCGTTTTCTCATCATCGAAAGCACGGAAAATACAAGTATTACATCGCTGTCTCCGTTTGTCATTCAGAAAGTTATACACGGCTTAGCTGATGAACTTCAAAGTATTAAAAAACTGCAAAGGTCCAATCAACTCCTGGTCGAAGTCAATCGAAAAGCACATGCAGAGAGTCTCCTGAGGACCACAACTTTCCACAATTTGAAAGTTCGTGTGTGCCCTCAATCCTCACGGAATACCTCCAACGGAGTCATTCGTTGCCCGGAATTGAGGGAATGCAGTGAGAAAGAGATTCTAGAAGGCACAAAATCACAAGGAGTTACTGCAGTCAAACGGTTAAAGGTATGACGAAACAGTCAATTAAAAGATACTAACACTTTCGTTTTTACATCCAATACACCAGTGCTACCGAAAACCGTTTAAAGTAGAAGTAAAACAAAGATCAGGAATCGATACAATTAACTTACTCCACCCATCAAAGACACCAAAGGGAAAGAAACACAAACATTAAGCGACCAGACCATGATGGAAACCTAAACAAAGGAAGGCCATAAGGACAGATACTTTCCCACAAAATGGCCATATGGTCATCCAAAATAAAAAGACACAAGTGATACAGACAGTAAGTAACAAACAACACCATAAATAAACCGCCACAGAAGAACCGCCTTGGAACGGTCAGTGGAATGATTTCCACTAGGGGGGGGGGGGGGGGGGGGGCTTAAATCGCTTATTTTCGAGTTAACGTAGAAATTTACATTCCAAACCCGTTACGTTGCCATAATTGCCACAAATACGGCCACCACGAGGACAGATGTACAAAAGATCCCGTCTGTCCCAAATGTGGTGAAGTAACGGGTCATAGCGAAAGAGTATGCGAAAAAGAACCCAAATGTGTAAACTGCGGAGAAAAAAACAACGCATACTCAAAAGACTGCAAAGTTTGGCACAAAGAAAAGAAATTTTAACATTAAAGTTCACCAGAAATATATCGTTTATAGAAGCGCGGAAAATCGTTGAATCCCAACACAAAAGCTCAAGAGACAATTTGAAAAATCAAAATAGATTCGGATCGTTGAGTGATGGCAGTGACATGGAGTTTCTTGAAACTCCAACACCACGAAGTAATAACAGATCGAGGTCACCTGTAATCCCCCCAAGATAGTTTCTAGTCTTAAAAATCTCTCCTGAAAATGGATTTAAAACACAAAATATTACAATGGAATTGTTGAGGTCTTAAATCAAACTATAATGAACTCTTACTACTTCTTTCCCTATTTAACCCATCGGTATTTTGTTTGCAAGAAACCTTTTTAAAAACTGATGACAGCATTGCTGTCAGAGGTTTCAATACATATAACTACATCTATTCTGAGGGTCATAGGTCATCTGGTGGCATTACAATTTTAGTCAAATCGTGTTTGCCGCACAGAGAGATCAAACTTAAAAACAGCTACAAGCTGTGGCACTCTCAGTTTCTTTAGATAAAGAAGCTACTATTTGTTCAGTATATATACCTCCTTCTTTTTCCTTAACACCTGAACATCTCGAATCATTACTAAATCGGCTTCCTTCGTCGTATCTTTTAGTTGGTGACTTTAATGGTCATAACATACTGTGGGGGTGCAAAGATAATAACAACAGGGGGCAATTATTGAAGACTTTATTGCAAAGAACGATCTTTGCTTAATGAATGATAAATCTTACACTTACCTTCATCCTGCAATGGGACACTTGTCTTCTTTAGATCTCTCTTTGTGTCATCCATCTCTTTTTTAGACTTTGATTGGTATGTCTATGATGATCAGTGCGGAAGTGATCACTTCACTGTTATAATTGAAAGTGTAAACGAACCAGACTCAGATTGTAACCAGAAATGGAAAATGAATAAAGCTGATTGGGAATCATTCCATAATTTGTGTGAAAAAGAACTGTCAATTGCAAATTTTAATGAATCACCTGACATTGTTTCTGATTTCACAGATTTCACAGATTCGCTTATTAAAATAGCAAAACAATGCATTTCAAAGACCTCGACAAATCCTAAGAAAAGCAAGCATTGGTTTAATAATGACTGTAAAGAAGCTATCAAAAAACGCAGACAGGCTTTAAATAAGTTCTGCAAAAGTCCAACAACAGAAAAGCTAAACCACGTAAAAGTTTTTAGAGCCACAGCTCGGCGAACAATCCGAGCTTCAAAACGAAAATCATGGAGGGAATAGAAGCCTCCGTGGTGCAGTGGTTACGCTACTCGCCTTGTAAACCAGGGATCGCAGGATCGATCCCGGGCTTCTCCAGACTTTCGGATGAGTCTTTAAACCGAGGTCCCGTCTCCGTTTGACCTTAGCTGTTGGTGGGACGTAAAACTAAAACTCACTCACTCTCTCATGGAGGGAATATGTTTCGAAATTGAATTACAAAACCCCCATTAAAAAGGTTTGGTATATGGTACGAAAAATATCAGGAAAAACCAAGTCCCCTAGTTATACACACTTGAATACTGGTTTTGACACAAAAGCTTCAACTAAGAAAATAAAAATCAAAAATGAGTTCCTTTAAGACCAATGAAAAGAAATTTCAGATACACTTGGTAGCACATTCTTGAGAAATTCATCATCGCGAAATTATTCTGACACTTTTATAAATTTCAAAAAGGACCAGGAGAAAAGAAATCTAAACTTTAAATCCCTCAATCACGAAGAATACAGCAAACCTTTCAAATTATCCGAACTAGTTGAAGCCATTGAAAAATCACATGATACGGCAACCGGCCCCGATGAAATTAATTATCAGATGCCCAAACAATTCTCTTTCAACACTTTTAAATATCTTTAATAATATTTGGGAATCGGGGGTCTCTCCTGAAAGCTGGCGTTTAGCTACAGTTGTACCGATTCCAAAACCAGGGAAAAAGCATGCAAAACCTACAAATTGTCGTCCGATAGCTTTGACAAGTTGTTTGTGTAAAACATTGGAGAGAATTATAAACAAGAGATTAGTCTGGTACTACGAGTTCAACAACCTCATTTCAGAATATCAGTCAGGTTTTCGTTCGGAATTTAGTACCAACGACAATTTAATAAGACTAGAAACCTTTATACGAAATGCTTTTATTAACAAAGAACACTTAGTAGCTCTCTTTTTCGACTTAATGAAAGCATATGAAACAACATGGCGTTATGGAATATTGAAAGATCTACATAACATTGGCTTAAGAGGAAAACTTCCCAGTTTTATTGAAATCTTTTTAGAGGAGCGTATGTTTCAGGTGCGTGTGGGTCTACCGTGTCAGATCTCTATGATCAAGAACAGGGTGTCCCACAGGGTAGTATTCTTTCTACTACGCTATTTAACACCAAAATAAACAATATTGTACAATGTTTGGACGACCAAACAGATTGTTCATTGTATATTGATGATTTTTGTATATGTTACCGTTCAAAAAATATGAAAACAATTGAACGAAAGTTACAACCAAATTTAAAAAGAATAGAAGAATGGACTGATAAAAATGGTTTCAGGTTCTCCAAGTCGAAAACGCAGTGTGTTCATTTTTGTAAGCTACGGAAGAAACATGAACATCCTTCCCTGTTTTTATACGGATCACAAATTCCTGTTTTTGAAGAAGCCAAATTTCTTGGGGTCATATTTGATCAAAAGTTATCTTGTATACATATATTAAATATCTTAAAGCGAAATGCTTAACAGCTTTGAATCTTTTGAAAATTTTAGCTCATACAAGTTGGGGAGCAGATCAGTATACTTTATTACATCTTTACCGGTCTTTAATAAGATCTAAATTGGTCAGTTGTTTATGGTTCTGCAAGAAAGTCCTATTTAAAATCTTTGGATACTATCCATAACCAAGGTATTGAAAATTCAAGTATCGACCTCAAATATATTCAAAAACATGAAACTGCCGATATTCTATCTTGGTGTATTAAAAAGCCTTCTATTTTGTTTGACTTACATGATGGCAAAAATCCCAATCAAATCCAATGCTACTCAAATAAAACTTTCAGGCACTGCAGTCACGCTATGATAATTACCAGCAAGTCTATACTGATGGTTCCAAAGAAGGAGAAAAAGTTGGTTGTGCGTATGTTTCTCAAGACAAGCACCAAACCTTGCGTTTTCCTGATGGTTCATCTATTTTTACAGCTGAAGCCAAAGCAATAGACCTAGCTTTAGATTTTATCAGTTCTTCAACATTTCAAAAAGCAATTATATTTTCTGATTCACTTTCTGTGCTTAAGGCATTAGACCATTCATCATCTAAAAATTCCTCAAATACAAAAGTTGATTGAAAAACATCATGAAATTTCTAAAACACACCAGATATTGTTTTGTTGGCTTCCGAGCCATATCGGTACTATCGGCAATGAATTTGCTGACAAGAAAGCAAAGGAATCGCTCAATCTTGATCCATCTGTTTTTATCCCAGTCACCAATCTAGTCAACAGTCTAGTCAGCAGTCTGAAGCACCAAAGATCTTAAATTTTCCACGCTTCTTGGTTATGACATCAGTCGAAGAAACTCGCACTGTGTCAAGTTTATCGCCTTTTGTTATTGAAAAAAGTATTATGTCCATTGCCGGACACCCAAAAAGCATCAAAAAGCTTAAGTCAGGTGATCTCCTCTTGGAAGTAGAGAGAGAACAGCAGGTTAAAAGCCTGCTTGGTACCACAAGCTCTTTGATCTCAAGGTCAAGTTGTCTCTGCACAATACACTCAATTCGTGTAAAGGTGTCATCCGCAGCCCAGAGCTACGTCCTTGCACCGATGCAGAGATAATTGACAACTTGAGATCTGAGGGCGTCATTGCAGTACGTAACATCCAAGTTCGTAGAGATGGTGTATTGAAGCCAACAGGTACTTACGTGTTGACCTTTAATACACCAGTTCTGTCCAAGAAAATCAAAGTAGCATATCTTTCGGTTAACGTAGAGGTATATATACCAAACCCTCTCAGATGCTACTCATGTCAGGTTTTTGGCCACCACGAAAGCAGATGTCAGAAGAAACAACTTTGTCCAAACTGTGGTAAAGACAAACATGTTGATAATCATCAAAACTGTAAGAATGAGGCCAAATGCATCAATTGTGGTGGCAATCATGCTGTTTTCTCTCGAGATTGTCCGGCATGGAAAAAAGAAAAAGAAATACTGTAAAATACCAAAGAGCGATAACCTTTCCAGAAGCGCGGAAAATTGTTGAGGATCGAAACGCAACACCAACCACCAGTTACGCCAGCATCACAAAGGGTGCTGGTGTAAAAGTGTCCAGCTCCGCAACACAAGACTGAGGATTCATACATAGCTGAACTGAAAAAATCTGGTGCATGGAGTAAATCCACTCCAGCGCCACAAAGTTCAACCAAGTTATCAAATGGCGCAATCCAGGTTGCTTCGGATCGGTCGACAGCGACCGTACCGAAGCCAGCGCCGCATGTAAAAGAGAAACTCGACTCCGGTCGAACTACTAAGGGATCGGAAGATCCGAAAAAGCAAATGTCTCTAAAACAAACAGACAGACAACGTAAAATGGAAAGAGACGATATAAAATTCCAGAACAGATTCGGATCTTTGAGTGACAGTGATATGGAGTTTGAAACTCCATCATCACCAAATGGCAATAAAAGATCGAGGTCAGCAAAACCACGAGCTGGTGGTAGCAGATCTATATCACCAATTGCAGCTCCATAATAGTTTCTTGTCTTAATCTCTTCATAAAATGGATTTAAAACACAAAATAATAAAATGGAATTGTCGAGGTCTTAAATCAAATTATAATGAACTCTTATTACTTATTTCGTTATTAAACCCATCGGTTTTTTGTTTGCAAGAAA
This sequence comes from Lucinisca nassula, assembly GCA_963580285.1. Classification (NCBI taxonomy): domain Eukaryota; kingdom Metazoa; phylum Mollusca; class Bivalvia; order Lucinida; family Lucinidae; genus Lucinisca; species Lucinisca nassula. The sequence goes on from OY757020.1 coordinate 124,122,564, forward strand.
CTTTTTTAAAAACTGATGACAACATTGATGTCAGGGGTTTCAATACATACAACTATATCTATTCTGATGGTAACAAACCATCTGGTGGCAGTTCAATTCTTGTTAAATCATGTTTACCACAAAGAGAGATCAAATTAAAAACAGACCTACAAGCTGTAGCAGTATCGGTTTCTCTGGATTAAGAAACTACAATTTGCTCTTTATATATTCCACCCTCATTTTCTTTAAAGCCCGAACATCTTGACTCATTGCTGAGTCAACTTCCATCGCCATATCTTTTAGTTGGCGACTTCAATGGTCACAATATTCTATGGGGCTGTAAAGATATCAACAACAGAGGAGCACTTGTTGAAGATTTTATTAGGGCCCCGCACTGAAAGTGTGGGTACCCTATAGTAATCACTCTGTCCGTCCGTCCGTCTGTCTGTCTGTCCGTCTGTCTGTCTGTCCGTCTGTCCGTCCACAAATTTCTGATAGCGCTGCCGGGGCCCTAGTCAGTTTCACTGACAGCTCTAGTTGCAAAGAGCGATCTTTGCTTGATGAATGATAAATCTTATACTTACCTTCACCCAGCGACAGGTCATTTGTCTTCTTTAGATCTCTCTTTGTGTCACCCATCTCTCTTCTTGGACTATAACTGGTCTGTTCATGATGATCAGTGCGGAAGTGATCACTTCCCTGTTATAATTGAGAGCGTAAACGAACAAGATGAGGACTGTAACCAGAAATGGAAAATGAATAAAGCCGACTGGGAATTATTCCGTAATTTATGTGAAGAAGAGTTATCAGTTGATCACTTAAATGAATCATCTGACATTGTTTCTGATTTCACAGATAAACTAATTAATATATCAGAACAATGCATTCCAAAGACCTCCACAAATACCAAGAAAAGCAAGCCTTGGTTTAATAATGACTGTAAAGAAGCTATTCAAAAGCGCAAACAGGCTCTAAATAAGTTCTGCAAAAGTCCCACTTCAGAAAAGCTAAACGATGTTAAAGTTTTTAGAGCTAAAGCTCGGCGAACAATCCGAACGAAAGTCATGGAGAGAATATGTCTCCAAATTGAACTACAAAACCCCCATTAAAAAGGTTTTGGATATGGTACGAAAAATTTCAGAAAAAAAACAAAGTCCCCTAGTTTTACACATTTAAATACTGGTTTTGACACAAAAGCTTCAACTAAAAAAGATATTTCAGATACTCTTGGTAGCACATTTTTGAGCAATTCATCACCGCGAAATTATTCTGACACTTTTAGAATTTCCTAAAGGACCAAGAGAAAAGAAATCTTAACTTCAAATCCCACAATCACGAAGAAAACAACAAACCTTTTAACTTATCCGAACTAGTGGAAGCCATTGAAAAATCACACGCTACAGCAACCGGTCCCGATGAAATTCATTATCAGATGCTTAAGCATCTTCCAAAAAGTTCTTTTTCAACACTTTTAGATATCTTTAATAATATTTGGGAAACTGTGGTCTGTTCTGAGAGCTGGCGTTTTGCTACAGTTGTACCAATTCCAAAACCAGGGAAAGATCATGCAGAACCTACGAATTATCGACCGATAGCTTTGACAAGTTGTTTGTGTAAAACATTGGAGAGAATGATAAACAAGAGATTAGTCTGGTACTTAGAGTCCAACAACCTCATTTCAGAATATCAGTCAGATTTTCGTTCGGAACGTAGTACCAACGACAATTTAATAAGACTAGAAACATTTATACGAGATACTTTTATTAACAAAGAACACGTAGTAGCTGTCTTTTTCGACTTGGAGAAAGCATATGATACCACGTGGTGTTATGGAATATTGAGAGATCTCCATAACCTCGGCATAAGGGGAAAACTTCCCAGTTTTATTCAAAGTTTTTTAGGTGAGCGTGTATTTCAAGTCCGCGTGGGATCTACCCTGTCAGATCTCTATGCACAAGAGCAGGGTGTCCCACAGGGTAGTATTCTCTCAACTACACTATTTAACATCAAAATAAATAATATTGTACAATGTTTGGACGACAAAACAGACTGTTCATTGTATGTTGATGATTTTTGTATATGTTACCGTTCAAAAAACATGAAAACAATTGAACGAAAGTTACAACAAAATTTAAAACGAATAGAAGAATGGACTGATAAAAATGGTTTCAAGTTCGTCAAGTCGAAAACGCAGTGTGTTCATTTTTGTAAGCTACGGAAGAAACACGACCATCCTTCCCTGTTCTGATACGGATCACAAATTCCTGTTGTTGAAGAAGCCAAATTTCTTGGGATCATATTTGACCTAAAGTTATCTTTTATTCCCCATATTAAATATCTTAAAGCGAAATGCTTAAAAGCTTTGAATCTTTTGAAAGTTTTAGCTCATTCAAGTTGGGGAGCAGATCGGTATACTTTATTACCGGTCTTTAATAAGATCTAAATTAGATTATGGGTCTGTTGTTTATGGTTCTGCCAGAAAGTCCTATTTAAAATCCTTGGATACCATCCATCACCAAGGCCTTCGTCTGGCTATTTGAGCCTTCCGTACTTCTCCCGTATTAAGCCTTTATGTAGAAGCAGGTGAACCATCTTTAACTTCGCGTAGAGAGAAACTTTCTCTTCAGTATGCTATTAGACTTGCTGCAAATCCATCTAACCCGGCATCCAAAATTTCATTTCCACCTCAATTTGTAGATAAGTATGAAACAAAACCCACAGCAATCAAACCTTTTGGATTACGTATTTTACCACTGCTAGAAAATTCAGGTATCGACCTTAAAAATATTCAAAAACATGAAACGGCCGAAGTTCCATCTTGGTGTATTAAAAAACCTTCTATTCTGTTCGACTTACATGATGGCAAAAAATCCGAATCAAAGCCGATACTTCTCAAACAAAACTTTCAGGTACTGCAGTCACGTTACAATGATTACCAGCAAGTCTATACTGATGGTTCCAAAGAAGGAGATAAAGTTGGTTGTGCGTATGTTTCTAAAGATACGCACAAAACCATGCGCCTTCCAGATGGTTCATCTGTTTTTACAGCTGAAGCCAAATCAATAGACCTAGCTTTAGATTTTATCAGTTCTTCAACAATTCAAAAAGCAATTATATTTTCTGATTCCCTTTCTGTGCTTAAGGCTTTAGACCATTCATCATCTAAAAATCCTCAAATTCAAAAATTGATCGAAAAACATCATGCAATTTCTAAAACACACCAAATCTTGTTTTGTTGGCTTTCGAGCCATATTGGCATTGTCGGCAATGAATATGCTGACAAGAAAGCAAAGGAATCGCTCAATCTTGATCCATCTGTTTTTAAAATTCCCTTTAATAATTTTAAACCATTTATCAACAGATACATCTTGTCGGAATGGCAAGGCGAATGGGACCGTGCAATAAATAACAAACTCCATGCCATTAAACCTGTCGTTAGTACAAAATGCTCTCCTCCACAGTTTTCCAGAAAAGAGGACGTAGTATTAACACGACTGCGCATCGGCCATACTAGAGTTACTCATTCTTATATTTTTAATGGTGATGTGTAGGTTGTGATCAGCCATTCACTGTGAAACATATCTTAATTGACTGTGTTGACTTTTCAGCCTCACGTATTTTATATTTCAAAGCTGACACTTTGCAACAACTGTTTCGAGATGTACCTGTTGATAATATTATTTTATTCTTAAAAGAAATTGGACTTTTTCATAAGATTTAACTGTTTCAGATTTTTATACATCATCATTCTGACTTTTTACTTTTAATATCATCATAATTATTCATGCCGTTTAACCATTAACCGTTTGACGCTTATGACCCACAAAGAGGGTTGACGCGTCGTTAAACACGAAATCATCATCATCATCACCATCTGTTTTTAAAATTCCTTTTAATAATTTTGAACCATTTATCAACAGATACATCTTGTCGGAATGGCAAGGCGAATGGGACCGTGCAATAAATAACAAACTCTATGCCATTAAACCTGTCGTTGGAACAAAATGCTTTCCTCCACAGTTTTCCTGGAAAGAGGATGTAGTATTAACGTGACTGCGCATCGGCCATACTAGAGTTACTCATTCTTATATTTTTAATGGTTATGATCCTCCTTCTTGTGTAGGTTGTGATCAGCCATTCACTGTGAAACATATCTTAATTGACTGCGTTGACTTTTCACCCTCACGTAACTTATATTTCAAAGCTGACACGTCGCAACATATGTTTCAAGATGTACCTGTTGATAATATTATTTCATTCTTAAAAGAAATTGGACTTTTTCATAAGATTTAACTTTTCAGATATTTATACATTATCATTCTGACTTTTAATATCCTCATACTACTTCATGCCGTTTAACCATTAACCGTTTGACGCTTATGACCCACAAAGAGGGTTGACGCGTCGTTAAACAAGAAATCATCATCAACTAGCCCGTTTGCAAAAATGATGACCCTAGGTTGACCTTGACTTATTTTACGCCAAGTTCAAATTTGGTTCCTTAGGCTTTGCAATGGGAAATAGTTAAATCAATGCATGTTTCGCAAAATATTGTGGTCTGTGATATGAGAATATGTTAAAAATGAATGTCTATGAATGATTAAGGCCAAGGTCATTTGGTGACCTTTGCCCAAGGTCATTTGGTGACCTTGGCCCAAGGTCACTTAAATTGTAGGTCCATTTACATAGTAGAATACTATTTCTCTCTAACAGATTTGGCCACTTTCATTTGAATTTTATATGCAGCCTTAGAACACTTAGCCAAAACAATTTATTCGGATGGTCCAGGTCACATTATACCGCCCCCGCCCATAGGGGCTTGAAGAAATATATGGGCTGCATGATGCTTCCACGCAGAGCTGAATCCGACCCGCACACTAGTACTGGTAAACCGCTTGGAGGATCTAAGCCTGTCCAGGAACCGCGGTGCGAGGCGGACCGTCCATGCTAATAAACCCTATTGTTTCATTGGGCGACAGGGCTTGAGATGTCATTTCATCTCAATGCCGGGTAAAAGTCCCACAAAATTGTAAGCAACGTCTCCAAAATGACCTTTACAGTGTTGACGGGGACGTTAAACCTCAAATCAAACAAATAAAACCAGGTCACATTATCAAGATGTTTGTCATGCCCTTATATGGTAAAAACCTTTAAAAACCCTTCTCTAGAACCACTGGGCCAATTGTCTTGAAACTAGGCATGTAGCATCGGGTGACTGAGTACTACCACGTTTGCAAACATGATGACCCTAGGTAGACCAATATCCAAGGCTCCATTGGCTGTTCAGTTGGAAATAGGTAAATCAATCCATTTTTCAAAAAGTGTTGTGATCTATGATATGAGAATAAGTAAAATTGAATGTCATTCGGTGACCTTGACCCAAGGTTACTTGTATTGCAGGTCCATTGACATATTAGAATACATTTTTTTCTAAAACCACTGGCCCATTGTCCCCCAGGTATTAGACTTCCTGCCTTGCCGTGGCCCTGGGGGCTCAATTCCCACTGTGCACATTGCCGCTGTGGTCTCTGTGCCCACTGGGAAGAGCTAAAGGAAGTACCACCCGTTTGCCGTGGGTGGCGTCCTGTAAGCCGGAAGAAGGGATCCTGGAGGTTGAGGGTTACCTGAGGTGGCGGTGCTTCAGGTACCCAACACGCCTCTTTGGCCTGGCTTTTCGGTGTAGACGGGTGGCCGTGCGGTCCGGCACGGTCAATCGGCTGGTCACTCCGAGCCCTAGAGATACCGCTTTGCTTTCTCTTCAACTCTTTTTGTATCTTTCCTGATACCAACCATATGCCCATTTACCTTACCCTTTTCTGTCTTTTTTTATCTCTAGAAGGCGGTGGCTAAACGGATCAATCGTGTATGCATTTTGTTTATACGAGTATATCTCACGTGTATCTCTAACACCTGCGAGTTGGATAACCACTCCATTATGGTGTTCCCTTGTAGGGCTCCACGGAGGGCGGAGAGCACTTGGGACGAAACTATAATTTTTTCCTTATGCCTAATGGAAAAAAACATAACCGCAACGCATCCAAACGTAAAGAAGATGAGGAATCATCCGAAACGGATGAACCCAGTCAGAAGTCTAGTCAACAGTCAAGCCAGCAGTCTGCAGCACCAAAGCAACTTAATTTTCCACGCTTCTTGGTAATGTCTTCATGTGAAGATACACGCACTGTGTCAAGTCTATCCCCATTCGTGATAGAAAAGAGCATCATGTCCATTGCCGGACATCCCAAAAGCATAAAAACGCTTGTCAGGTGACCTTTTATTAAAAGTCGAGAGAGAGCAGCAGGTGAAAAGCCTGCTTGGTACCACAAAGCTCTTCGATCTCAAGGTCAAAGTATCTCTGCATAATACACTTAATTCGTGTAAAGGTGTTATCCGCAGCCCAGAGCTCCGTCCTTGCAGTGATGCAGAGATAGTTGAGAACTTGAGATCGGAAGGCGTCATTGGTGTACGTAACATCCAAGTTCGTAGAGGTGGTGTATTGAAGCCAACGGGTACCTACGTGTTGTCTTTTAATACACCAGTTCTGCCCAAGAAAATAAAAGTAGCATATCTTTCAGTTAACGTGGATGTATATATACCAAACCCTCTCAGATGTTACTCGTGTCAGGTTTTTGGCCACCAAGAAAGCAGATGTCAGAAGAAAAAACTCTGTCCAAATTGTGGTGAAGAAAAACATGTCGATAACCATCAAAACTGTAAGAATGAGGCCAAATGTGTAAATTGTGGTGGCAAGTATGCTGTTTTCTCTCGAGATTGTCCGGCATGGAAAAAAGAAAAAGAAATACTTACTGTCAAATACCAAAGGGGGATAACATTCCCAGAAGCGCGGAAAATTGTTGACGAGCGATACACAACACCAACCACCAGTTACGCCAGCATCACAAAGGGTGCTGGTAAACAAGTTTCAAGCTCCGCAACGCAGACTGTTGAATCATGCATAGCTGAATTAAAGAAATCCGGTGCATGGAGCAAATCCAATCCAGCACCACAAAGTTCAACCAATTTATCAAATGGCGCAATCCAGGTTGCTGCGGATCGGTCGACAGCGACCGTGCCGAAGCCAGCGCCGCATGTAAAAGAGAAACTCGACCCAGGTCGAACTAATAAGGGATCGGAAGATCCGAAAAAGCAATTGTCTCTAAAACAAACAGACAGACAACGTAAAATGGAAAGAGACAATATAAAATTTCAGAACAGATTCGGATCTTTGAGTGACAGTGATATGGAGTTTGAAGCTCCATCATCACCAAGTAGCAATAACAGATCGAGGTCTGCAACACCACGAGCTGGTGGTAGCAGATCTATATCACCAATTGCAGCTCCAATATAGTTTCTAGTCTTAATCTCTTCATAAAATGGATTTAAAACACAAAATAATACAATGGAATTGTCGAGGTCTTAAATCAAATTATAACGAACTGTTATTACTTATTTCGTTATTAAACCCATCGGTTTTTTGTTTGCAAGAAACTTTTTTAAAAACTGATGACAACATTGATGTCAGGGGTTTCAATACATACAACTATATCTATTCTGATGGTAACAAACCATCTGGTGGCAGTTCAATTTTTGTTAAATCATGTTTACCACAAAGAGAGATCAAATTAAAAACAGACCTACAAGCTGTGACAGTGTCAGTTTCTCTGGATAAAGAAACTACAATTTGCTCTCTATATATCCCTCCCTCATTTTCTTTAAAGCCCGAACAGCTTGACACATTGCTGAGTCAACTTCCATCGCCATATCTTTTAGTTGGCGACTTCAATGGTCACAATATTCTATGGGGCTGTAAAGATATCAATAACAGAGGAGCACTTGTCGAAGATTTTATTGCAAAGAGCGATCTTTGCTTGATGAATGATAAATCTTATACTTACCTTCACCCTGCGACAGGTCATTTGTCTTCTTTAGATCTCTCTTTGTGTCACCCATCTCTCTTCTTGGACTATGACTGGTCTGTTCATGATGATCAGTGCGGAAGTGATCACTTCCCTGTTATTATTGAGAGTGTAAACGAACCAGATGAGGACTGTAACCAGAAATGGAAAATGAATAAAGCCGACTGGGAATTATTCGATAATTTATGTGAAGAAGAGTTATCAATTGATCATTTTAATGAATCATCCGACATTGTTTCTGATTTCACAGATACACTTATTAACATATCAGAACAATGCATTCCAAAGACCTCCACAAATACTAAGAAAAGCAAGCCTTGGTTTAATAATGACTGTAAAGAAGCTATTAAAAAGCGTAAACAGGCTCTAAATAAGTTCTGCAAAAATCCCACTTCAGAAAAGCTCAACGACGTAAAAGTTTTTAGAGTTAAAGCTCGGCGAACAATCCGAGCTTCCAAACGAAAGTCATGGAGAGAATATGTCTCCAAATTGAACTATAAAACCCCCATTAAAAAGGTTTGGGATATGGTACGAAAAATTTCAGGAAAAACAAAGTCTTCTAGTTTTACACATTTAAATACTGAATTTGACACAATAGCTTCAACAAAAAAAGATATTTCAGATACTCTTGGGCACACATTCTGGAGAAATTCATCATCACGTAATTATTCTGACACTTTTAGAAATTTCAAAAAGGAGCAAGAGAAAAGAAATCTAAACTTTAAATCCCTTAATCACGAAGAATACAACAAACCTTTTAACTTATCCGAACTCGTTGAAGCCATTGAAAAATCACATGATACGGCAACCGGCCCCGATGAAATTCATTATCAGATGCTTAAGCATCTGCCAAAAAGTTCTCTTACAACACTTTTAGATATCTTTAATAATATTTGGGAAACGGGGGTCTGTCCTGAGAGCTGGCGTGTAGCTACAGTTGTACCAATTCCGAAACCAGGGAAAGATCATGCAGAACCTACAAATTATCGTCCGATAGCTTTGACAAGTTGTTTGTGTAAAACATTGGAGAGAATGATAAACAAGAGATTAGTCTGGTACTTAGAGTCCAACAACCTCATTTCAGAATATCAATCGGGCTTTCGTTCGGAACGTAGTACCAATGACAATTTAATAAGACTAGAAACATTTATACGAGATGCTTTTATTAACAAAGAACACGTAGTAGCTGTCTTTTTGGACTTGGAGAAAGCATATGATACAACATGGCGTTATGGAATATTGAAAGATCTACATAACATTGGCTTAAGAGGAAAACTTCCCAGTTTTATTGAAAGCTTTTTAGGGGAGCGCATGTTTCAGGTGCGTGTGGGGTCTACCGTGTCAGATTTCTATGATCAAGAACAGGGTGTCCCACAGGGTAGTATTCTTTCAACTACGCTATTTAACATCAAAATAAACAATATTGTACAATGTTTGGACGACAAAACTGATTGTTCATTGTATGTTGATGATTTTTGTATATGTTACCGTTCAAAAAATATGAAAACAATTGAACGAAAGTTACAACAAAATTTAAAAAGAATAGAAGAATGGACTGATAAAAATGGTTTCAAGTTCTCCAAGTAGAAAACGCAGTGTGTTCATTTTTGTAAACTACGGAAGAAACACGAACATCTTTCCCTGTTTTTATACGGATCACAAATTCCTGTTGTTGAAGAAGCCAAATTTCTTGGGGTCATATTTGATCAAAAGTTATCTTTTATTCCCCATATTAAATATCTTAAAGCGAAATGCTTAAAAGCCGTGAATCTTTTGAAAGTTCTAGCTCATACAAGTTGGGGAGCAGATCGGTATACTTTATTACATCTTTACCGGTCTTTAATAAGATCTAAATTAGATTATGGGTCTGTTGTTTATGGTTCTGCCAGAAAGTCCTATTTAAAATCCTTGGATACTATCCATCACCAAGGCCTTCGTCTGGCCATGGGAGCCTTCCGTACTTCTCCCGTATTAAGCCATTATGTAGAAGCAGGTGAACCATCTTTAACCTCGCGCAGAGAGAAACTTTCTCTTCAGTATGCTATTAGACTTGCTGCAAATCCATCTAACCCGGCATCCAAAATTTCATTTCCACCTCAATTTGTAGATAAGTATGAAACAAAACCCACAGCAATCAAACCTTTTGGATTACGTATTTTACCACTGCTAGAAAATTCAGGTATCGACCTTAAAAATATTCAAAAACATGAAACGGCCGAAGTTCCATCTTGGTGTATTAAAAAACCTTCTATTCTGTTCGACTTACATGATGGCAAAAAATCCGAATCAAATCCAATACTTCTCAAACAAAACTTTCAGGTACTGCAGTCACGTTACAATGATTACCAGCAAGTCTATACTGATGGTTCCAAAGAAGGAGATAAAGTTGGTTGTGCGTATGTTTCTAAAGATACGTACAAAACCATGCGCCTTCCAGATGGTTCATCTATTTTTCAGCTGAAGCCAAAGCAATAGACCTAGCTTTAGATTTTATCAGTTCTTCAACAATTCAAAAAGCAATTATATTTTCTGATTCACTTTCTGTGCTTAAGGCTTTAGACCATTCGTCATCTAAAAATCCTCAAATTCAAAAATTGATCGAAAGGCATCATGAAATTTCTAAAACACACCAAATCTTGTTTTGTTGGCTTCCGAGCCATATTGGCATTGTCGGCAATGAATGTGCTGACAAGAAAGCAAAGGAATCGCTCAATCTTGATCCATCTGTTTTTAAAATTCCTTTTAATAATTTTAAACCATTTATCAACAGATACATCTTGTCGGAATGGCAAGGCGAATGGGACCGTGCAATAAATAACAAACTCCGGGCCATTAAACCTGTCGTTAGTACAAAATGCTCTCCTCCACAGTTTTCCAGAAAAGAGGACGTAGTATTAACACGACTGCGCATCGGCCATAGTAGAGTTACTCATTCTTATATTTTTAATGGTGATGATCAGCCTTCTTGTGTAGGTTGTGATCAGCCATTCACTGTGAAACATATCTTAATTGACTGTGTTGACCTTTCACCCTCACGTATTTTATATTTCAAAGCTGACACTTTGCAACAACTGTTTCGAGATGTACCTGTTGATAATATTATTTTATTCTTAAAAGAAATTGGACTTTTTCATAAGATTTAACTGTATCAGATTTTTATACATTATCATTCTGACTTTTTACTTTTAATATCATCATAATTATTCTTGCCGTTTAACCATTAACCGTTTGACGCTTATGACCCACAAAGAGGGTTGACGCGTCGTTAAACACGAAATCATCATCATCATCATCATCTGGCCCATTGTCATTTAAATTTTACATGCAGCCTAAGGACTGTGTGGGAACAAAATTTATTCAAATGTCCCGGGTCACATGACCAAGATGGCCCCCATGCCTGAATATGGTAAAAACCTTAAAAAGCTTCTTCTCCAGAACTAATGGACCGATTGTCCTGAAACTTGGTATACATCATTGGGTGACTGAGTACTAGCAAGTTTGTAGCAATGATGACAATAGGTTGACCGTGACCTATTTTACGTCAAGGTCAGATTGGTTGATATGGCTTTTAAATGGTGAAAAGGTGGAACCATGCATTTTTCTAAAGTATTTGGGCCTGTGACATGAGAATAGATACAAAATGAATGCTAAAAGGTCAAGGTCATTTGATGACCTTGGCAGAACGTCACTTGGATTGCAGGCCCATTGACATTTGAATTTTATATAATGGACATGTGGTTATGCCAATATAGTTGAATGTCCAGATCATTTGACCAAGATGGCCAACATGCCCTATTATGGTAAAAACCTTTAAAAATATTCATCTCAAGAATCATTTGGCTGATTGTCTTGAAACGTGGTATGTAGCATCATGTGATTGAGTACTACCAAGGAGAAGTAAAACAAAGATCAGGAATCGATACAATTAACTTACTCCACCCATCAAAGACACCAAAGGGAAAGAAACAAACATTAAGCGACCAGACCATAATGAAACCTAAACAAAGGAAGGTCATAAGGAGAGTTACTTTCCCACAAAATGGCCATATATGGCCATCCAAAATAAAAAGACACAAGTGATACACACAGTAAGTAACAAACAACACCATAAATAAACCGCCACAGAAGAACCGCCTTGGAACGGTCGGTGGAATGATTTCCACTGGGGGGCTTAAATCGATTTTACGTGGCCACAATCCTCGCCCTTACTTCCGTCGCGATTTAGACAAATAATTTGTTCAGTCCGCATGAAGGCATCCTAACTCATCAGTGCAACATCTCCGTGAACACAAAAAATCAAAGAACCACAGAGGTGAGACAACGGTGAGGACTCGACAGCAAGAAACCGCTGAAATGCTGGAGCAAAAGAAAACCAACAGTTAGACTCCGATGGGCCCGACCAGAGACAGAGCATCAGGCACCAACCAACATTACCTTGAATAAGATCTCTCTAATTCTCAATAAGCCTTTACGTTGGAGCCGTCATAGAATCTGAGGCCTGACCCACCGGCGTGCAATTAAAGAGGGAAGCAAAGTTGCCAACCGTGATTGGGTTAACTACCATGCATGCAGTCTGTCGTATAACATCCATGTTGTACCCAATCTTTTTATATCGAAGAATGATTTTACGAAATTGGGTGCTGAAGTCATTGCGGTTATATATTTTTCTGAATTTATTTACTAAGTCACCATAAAATTCGGGTTCCGATATACCTTGTTGCAGAAGAGATTTAAGTCCAATATTGAATTTTGAAATTAAATCAGAATGGCGTCTATAAAATTTTGAAAAGACTTTGCGTAGTTTATGGTACCGATAACCCTGATTAAGGAGTTTAGCTGTTAATAATTTATTACGAGTGTTGAAGTCAGTTACACGACTAAACACTCTAGCAAATCGAATTAATTGCGAAATATAAACGCCATAGGATGGCGCACGAGGAACAGCACCATCCAAAAAAGGAAAATTTACAATCTCAAAATCAAAGTCATCGCGTTTATCATAAATTTTGCACGAAACAAATCCATCTACAATAGATAGATGTAAATCCAAAAACGGGGCCTCGGTATTAGAATAATTTGCTTTATTTAACTGAAGTCAAATTTGCACATGGCTCAGGGGAGCGACCAGGACCTCATGGTGCTCTTGTTTTATTATTTTTCCGCATGAACGTTGAATTCGTGTTTACATGTTGATATACATGTTTATTTCCTGAACTTACTCCTGGATTTTACTACCCAGAAAATCCAGGTATGGACATTTGAGCCTCTCCAGAAGAACAGCTATGTTTATTTTCATTTGTAAAAATGAACTACAATAAATCTCAGTTTCACACCGATAAGCCTCACTAATTGCCTAAAGGCAACTAAATATTAATTCATGAAAATTTCACTTTAGAGACAGCAGCATGTTACAATGCATTAATTTTTAGCTCACCAGAGCTGAAGGCTCCCGTGGGGTGGGGGCAGCTTTTGTTTGTTAGCTCCGGTGGCCGAAGCTGGCCTTCGGAGCTTATGTTATTGCCCTGTGTCCGTCGTACGTCTGTCTGTCTGTGCGTCCGTCCGTACGTTAACTTTTTTTCTTTCAACTTGACCGATTGTAACCAAACTTCACAGGAATGTTCCTCACGTTGTCCTCTTCTAAATTCCTTCAAAGAGTTTTGATACATATACAACTCTGGTTGCTATGGCAACAAAAAAAAAAGAATCTTAAAAAAATCTTCTCCAAAACCGCTCAATGGATTTCATTCTTATTTTGCAGGAATATTGCTTAGGTGAACCTCTGTCAGAGTCCTCGAAGAAATTTTGATCAGACAAAAAACATGGCCGCCATTGTCACGCCCCTTGGCTAATTAGCTTTCATAGACTTACAAAGAGGGGGAGGGATTAAACATCTTCTACGGGTCTCCGCGGCCTTGTGATTAAGAGCGCTGACTCTTGATCATTAGGTCTCTCACCGATGTGGTTGGAGCCTCGCTCGGGTCACATGTGAGACGCCAAGTTCTGCAACGGAGGGTCAGGTGGTTTTTCTCCGGGTACTCCGGTTTTCGCCCACCTCTGATTAACAATCGGCTCGATATGGGTGAAATAATCTTGAAAGGGCCGTAAAACCAAAAAAAAATCTCGAAAACTGTCCAATGGATTTCATTCCTATTTTGCATGAATGTTCCTTTGGTGAATCTCTGTGACATTCCTTGAAGAAATTTTGATCAGACAAAAAAACATGGCCGCAATGGCCACCACCCTTGGCTCATTAGCCCCCAGGTATTAGACTTCCTGCCTTGCCGTGGCCCTGGGGGCTCAATTCTCACTGGGCACATTGCTGCTGTGGCCTTGTGCCCACTGGGAAGAGCTAAAAGAAGTACCACCCGTTTGCCGTGGGTGGCATCCCGTAAGCCGGATGAAGGGATCCTGGAGGCTGAGGGTTTTCGGAGTTCAGTGCTTCGGGTACCCAACACACCTCTTTGGCCTGGATTTCGGTAAGACGGGTGGTCGTGCGGTCCGGCACGGTCAATCGGCTGGTCGCGCCAATCCCTAGAAATAACCTTTTACTTTCTCTTCCTTGTCTTTTGTATCAACCTGAATACACACCGTTTGCTCATAAAGTCTTTTCATTATCTTTCCATTTCTAGAAGGCGGCGGCTTAACGGACCAATCGTGCAGCTTCTTGCTCGTACGAGTATATCTTCTGTGTATCTCTAACACTTGAGGTAGGAAATCCACTCAATAAAAGTGTTCCCTTGTAGGGCTCCACGGTGGGCGGAGAGCACAGAGGACGAATTTGTTACTCTTTTCATCATGGTGAAAGATAAAAGAGAAAGAAATCGACCCAATGCGACACATCAGATGATGATATATCGGACAAGGATGACAACACAACAACAACAACAACAACAACAAATGACACGTCTCAACATTTCCCGCGCTTCTTGCTAATTGAAAGTACAGAAGAAAATCGAAACATAACCTCTTTATCTCCCTTTATCATTCAAAAAGTCATTTTAGGAATTGCTGGTGAACCGAAAAACATTAAAAAACTTTTTAGGTCAAATCAACTACTCCTTGAGGTCAACAAAAGATCGCACGCCGAGAATCTCCTTAGGACTACTGAATTCCATAACATGAAAGTGAGAGTAGTACCTCATGCCTCACTGAACTCCTCAAAGGGGGTAATTCGTTGCCCAGATTTGAGGAATTCAAGTGAGGAGGAGATTCTCGAAGGCACAAGATCACAAGGAGTAACAGCTGTCAAAAGATTCAAGATTAAACGAAACGGACAATTAAAAGACACGAACACATTTGTATTAACATTTAACAAACCAGCATTGCCAGAAACCATCAAAGTGGCATACTTTAGAGTAAGCGTAGACATCTACATACCAAATCCGTTACGCTGCCACAATTGCCAGAAATATGGGCACCACGAAAACAGGTGTACAAAAGACCCCATCTGTGCAAATTGTGGTCAGCCAGCAAATCACACGGAGCAAACGTGCAAAAACGAGCCTAGTTGTGTAAACTGTGGAGAAAAACACTCCGCTTACTCTAAAGAATGCCACGTTTGGCACAAAGAAAAAGAAATTTTGACAATTAAATACAAACGAAACATCTCCTTCCCAGAAGCGCGGAAAATCGTTGAGTCGCCTACCCCAATTCCCGGAGTCAGCTATGCCAGCATCACACAGGCACCTGTAAAAAAGGTACCTGTTGAAGATGCTGTCACTCAAACAGATCCGATTCCAGGCCTAGCACCTTTAGAAAAATTGAAATCGAAAAAGAAAACTGAAGAACAACCAATCAACCCTAAAAGCCAAACACAAACACAACCACCACAGCAAATTAAAGACAACAAAACAGAGAAATTACTGAAAAACACTACTTTGGAAATGATAAAAAATGATTTAAAAAAAAACAGCAACAAAAACAACAAACATCCCAAAAACAAACAGACAGACAACGCAAAATGGAAAGAGACCATATAAAATATCAGAACAGATTCGGATCTTTGAGTGACAGTGATATGGAGTTCACTGAAACTCCATCACCACGAACTGGCCATAACAGATCGAGGTCAACAACATCACGAGGTGGTAATAACAGATCAATATCACCAATTGCAGCTCCAACATAATTTCTAGCCTTATATAACTCTCCATAAAATGGATTTAAAACACAAAATAATACAATGGAATTGTCGAGGTCTTAAATCAAATTATAATGAACTCTTATTACTTATTTCTTTATTAAACCCATCGGTTTTTTGTTTGCAAGAAACTTTTTTAAAAACTGATGACAATATTGATGTCAGGGGTTTCAATACATACAACTATATCTATTCTGATGGTAACAAACCATCTGGTGGCAGTTCAATTCTTGTTAAATCATGTTTACCACAAATAGAGATCAAATTAAAAACAGACCTACAAGCTATAGCAGTATCGGTTTCTCTGGATAAAGAAAGTACAATTTGCTCTCTATATATCTCACCCTCATTTTCTTTAAAGCCGGAACATCTTGACTCATTGCTGAGTCAACTTCCATCGCCATATCTTTTAGTTGGCGACTTCAATGGTCACAATATTCTATGGGGCTGTAAAGATATCAATAACAGAGGAGCACTTGTCGAAGATTTTATTGCAAAGAGCGATCTTTGCTTGATGAATGATAAATCTTCTACTTACCTTCACCCTGCGACAGGTCATTTGTCTTCTTTAGATCTCTCTTTGTGTCACCCATCTCTCTTCTTGGACAATGACTGGTCTGTTCATGATGATCAGTGCGGAAGTGATCACTTCCCTGTTATTATTGAGAGTGTAAACGAACCAGATGAGGACTGTAACCAGAAATGGAAAATGAATAAAGCCGACTGGGAATTATTCGATAATTTATGTGAAGAAGAGTTATCAATTGATCATTTTAATGAATCATCCGACATTGTTTCTGATTTCACAGATACACTTATTAACATATCAGAACAATGCATTCCAAAGACCTCCACAAATACTAAGAAAAGCAAGCCTTGGTTTAATAATGACTGTAAAGAAGCTATTAAAAAGCGTAAACAGGCTCTAAATAAGTTCTGCAAAAATCCCACTTCAGAAAAGCTCAACGACGTAAAAGTTTTTAGAGTTAAAGCTCGGCGAACAATCCGAGCTTCCAAACGAAAGTCATGGAGAGAATATGTCTCCAAATTGAACTATAAAACCCCCATTAAAAAGGTTTGGGATATGGTACGAAAAATTTCAGGAAAAACAAAGTCTTCTAGTTTTACACATTTAAATACTGAATTTGACACAATAGCTTCAACAAAAAAAAGATATTTCAGATACTCTTGGGCACACATTCTTGAGAAATTCATCATCACGTAATTATTCTGACACTTTTAGAAATTTCAAAAAGGACCAAGAGAAAAGAAATCTAAACTTTAAATCACTTAATCACGAAGAATACAACAAACCTTTTAACTTATCCGAACTCGTTGTAGCCATTGAAAAATCACATGATACGGCAACCGGTCCCGATGAAATTCATTATCAGATGCTTAAGCATCTGCCAAAAAGTTCTCTTACAACACTTTTAGATATCTTTAATAATATTTGGGAAACGGGGGTCTGTCCTGAGAGCTGGCGTGTAGCTACAGTTGTACCAATTCCGAAACCAGGGAAAGATCATGCAGAACCTACAAATTATCGTCCGATAGCTTTAACAAGTTGTTTGTGTAAAACATTGGAGAGAATGATAAACAAGAGATTAGTCTGGTACTAAGAGCCCAACAACCTCATTTCAGAATATCAATCGGGCTTTCGTTCGGAACGCAGTACCAATGACAATTTAATAAGACTAGAAACATTTATACGAGATGCTTTTATTAACAAAGAACACGTAGTAGCTGTCTTTTTCGACTTGAAGAAAGCATATGATACAACATGGCGTTATGGAATATTGAAAGATCTACATAACATTGGCTTAAGAGGAAAACTTCCCAGTTTTATTGAAAGCTTTTTAGGGGAGCGCATGTTTCAGGTGCGTGTGGGGTCTACCGTGTCAGATTTCTATGATCAAGAACAGGGTGTCCCACAGGGTAGTATTCTTTCAACTACGCTGTTTAACATCAAAATAAACAATATTGTACAATGTTTGGACGACAAAACTGATTGTTCATTGTATGTTGATGATTTTTGTATATGTTACCGTTCAAAAAATATGAAAACAATTGAACGAAAGTTACAACAAAATTTAAAAAGAATAGAAGAATGGACTGATAAAAATGGTTTCAAGTTCTCCAAGTCGAAAACGCAGTGTGTTCATTTTTGTAAACTACGGAAGAAACACGAACATCCTTCCCTGTTTTTATACGGATCACAAATTCCTGTTGTTGAAGAAGCCAAATTTCTTGGGGTCATATTTGATCAAAAGTTATCTTTTATTCCCCATATTAAATATCTTAAAGCGAAATGCTTAAAAGCTTTGAATCTTTTGAAAGTTTTAGCTCATACAAGTTGGGGAGCAGATCGGTATACTTTATTACATCTTTACCGGTCTTTAATAAGATCTAAATTAGATTATGGGTCTGTTGTTTATGGTTCTGCCAGAAAGTCCTATTTAAAATCCTTGGATACTATCCATCACCAAGGCCTTCGTCTGGCCATGGGAGCCTTCCGTACTTCTCCCGTATTAAGCCTTTATGTAGAAGCAGGTGAACCATCTTTAACCTCGCGCAGAGAGAAATTTTCTCTTCAGTATGCTATTAGACTTGCTGCAAATCCATCTAACCCGGCATCCAAAATTTCATTTCGACCTCAATTTGTAGATAGGTATGAAACTAAACCCACAGCAATTAAACCTTTTGGATTACGTATTTTACCACTGCTGGAAAATTCAGGTATCGACCTTAAAAATATTCAAAAACATGAAACCGCCGAAGTTCCATCTTGGTGTATTAAACAACCTTCTATTCTGTTCGACTTACATGATGGCAAAAAATCCGAATCAAATCCGATACTTCTCAAACAAAACTTTCAGGTACTGCAATCACGTTACGATGATTATCAGCAAGTCTATACCGATGGTTCCAAAGAAGGAGATAAAGTTGGTTGTGCGTATGTTTCTAAAGATACGCACAAAACCATGCGCCTTCCAGATGGTTCATCTATTTTTACAGCTGAAGCCAAAGCAATAGACCTAGCTTTAGATTTTATCAGTTCTTCAACAATTCAAAAAGCAATTATATTTTCTGATTCACTTTCTGTGCTTAAGGCTTTAGACCATTCATCATCTAAAAATCCTCAAATTCAAAAATTGATCGAAAAACATCATGAAATTTCTAAAACACACCAAATCTTGTTTTGTTGGCTCCCGAGCCATATTGGCATTGTCGGCAATGAATATGCTGACAAGAAAGCAAAGGAATCGCTCAATCTTGATCCATCTGTTTTTAAAATTCCTTTTAATAATTTTAAACCATTTATCAATAGATACATCTTGTCGGAATGGCAAGGCGAATGGGACCGTGCAATAAATAACAAACTCCATGCCATTAAACCTGTCGTTAGTACAAAATGCTCTCCTCCACAGTTTTCCAGAAAAGAGGACGTAGTATTAACACGACTGCGCATCGGCCATACTAGAGTTACTCATTCTTATATTTTTAATGGTTGTGATCAACCATTCACTGTGAAACATATCTTAATTGACTGTGTTGACTTTTCACCCTCACGTATTTTATATTTCAAAGCTGACACTTTGCAACAACTGTTTCGAGATGTACCTGTTGATAACATTATTTTATTCTTAAAAGAAATTGGTCTTTTTCATAAGATTTAACTGTTTCAGATTTTTATACATTATCATTCTGACTTGTTACTTTTAATATCATCATAATTATTCATGCCGTTTAACCATTAACCGACTGACGCTTATGACCCACCAAGAGGGTTGACGCGTCGTTAAACACGAAATCATCATCATCATCATCATCATGGCTCATTAGCTTCCAAAGACTTATATAGGGAAAAACTTTAACAATCTTCTCTGAAACCATAAGGCCCAAAGCTCCACCCCCGCCCATCGGGACTTGGAGAAATAGATTGGGCTGCACGATGCTTCCACGCAGAGCTGACTGTTACCGACCGCACATGAGTACTTGTATTCCGCTTAGAACGTCTAAGCCTGGCCAGGAAAATTGCTGCGAGTCGGCCCGTCCATGCTTATAAACCCTATTGGTTTCATTGGGCGACAGGGACTGAGATGTCATTTCATCTCAATGTCGGGTCAAAGTCTCCAAAACGACCTAAATAGTGTTGACGGGGACGTTAAACCACAAATCAAACAAACAAAGGCCTAAATGTAAGATATTTAGTATGTATTTTTGTTTGATTTGAGGTTTAACGTCCCCGTCAACACTGTAAAGGTCATTTTGGAGACGTTGCTTCCAATTTTGTGGGACTTTTACCCGACATTGAGATGAAATGACATCTCAAGCCCTGTCACCCAATGAAACCAATAGGGTTTATTAGCATGGGCGGTCCACCTCGCACCGCGCTTCCTGGACAGGCTTAGATCCTCTAAGCTGTTTACCAGTACTCGCGTGCGGGCCGGATTCAGCTCTGCGTGGAAGCATCATGCAGCCCATATATTTCTTCTAGCCCCTATGGGCGGGGGCCGCAATATTATTGCGGCCCCCGCCCATAGGGGCTAGAAGAAATATATGGGCTGCATGATGCTTCCACGCAGAGCTGAATCCGGCCCGCACGCGAGTACTGGTAAACAGCAAATTTATGTGGTCACCTACATAAATCCTGCAAACTCCGCCTCTGGGGTCCAAATTGGCAACCCATGGGGCTTATAAGCTCCCCGCTCATAGGGGCTTGAAGAAATATATGGGCTGCATGATGCTTCCACGCAGAGCTGAATCCGACGCGCACACTAGTACTGGTAAACCGCTTAGAGGATCTAAGCCTGTCCAGGAACCACGGTGCGAGGCGGACCGTCCATGTTAATAAACCCTATTGGTTTCATTGGGCGACAGGGCTTGAGATGTCATTTCAGCTCAATGTCGGGTAAACGTCCCACAAAATTGGAAGCAACGTTTCCAAAACGACCTATGCAGTGTTGACGGGGACGTTAAACCTCAAATCAAGCAAACAAAATCTCCCATAGACTTATAATGGAAAAAATGGAAACATTTTCTTCTCTGACCATAAGGTCAAACAATAAGCTTCGATATTTAGTACTTTATGTAGCAGCTTGAAGTGTTACTACATGAATCCTGCCAACCATGCTCCACAAAGTGTAGAAACAACAACCATCGATTATTGTCGGTAAGGAATGGGATCTTCGAACCCTACCGGGTGTTCAGCACACCGACGTGTTCGGCAACGTAAGTAGTGCACGTGCGAATGGTACGCGCTTGTAGAAGACAAAAACAGTATGTAGATTTAAGGAACAGTATGTTCCTTATAATCCAAAATGAGAAACTGCTTATAAGTTTATTAAATGCAGTTAGGCAATTTTGTGCTTATTGGGAGCCTGTCAACAGCAGCTAGAAGCATCGCTGTAAACAAATGCTGAAAAACCACGCAACAATTCCATTTAGTCTCGCAGAGGTAAGTGTATATTTTTGTACAGTATACAGAGAATACCAGGTTCGTGTCTTTTGATATCAAGTTTATCAGGCAAGGCTTCGAGAACGCTTGTAGAATCGCGAGGCTTGCCGAGCGATTCTACATGCGTTCTCGAAGCCGAGCCTGATAAACTTGATATCAAATGACACGAATCTGGTATTCTATTTATCCGTTTATCCCCTTGTACACTCTTAAATTAACAATTTATGATCAGTTATTGATGGTCCTCAGTGCGTCCCAGCATTCTTGCGGGCGATATATTTAGTATCAGCTGACCATATTTCCCTATGATATTTTTTTTCAAGTATTTTTCTCCCATTTTTTTCCAGTAACAATGACATTTTTGTCATTTTTTCCAGTAGTCCGGTTCAGTCATAAAAGTGCAATGTCATGTTGACGTGATAAAGCTCATTTGTCCTGAGATAGCATATCTTTATCAGCTCAGTACGTTCTAATACAATATATATAGGGGGTAACTGATAATTGATTACCTTATGATAACGATGATGCTCAGGAAGAGGATGACGACGACATGGACGACATCGACGACGATGATGATGATGAAAATAAGCAGATAACAAGTATTGGAGTAAGTCATTTGATTTCACCAAGTCCTGTTTGATTTCGTTTGACTGATCAATTAGCAATATTTTGATATGCGACTTTTATTCCAGGCTGCATGCTGACAAACATAATATTTTCAGATGAAATTTGGCTCATAAATGTATAGTAGCATTTTTAATAATAGGCAAAAAGAATTTTTAATCGTTTTGGGGAAAATGATTTTATACATTGATTTCGCCAAAAGGAGTTGATTTCGCACATGTGTTTTTCAGCGAAATCAAGTGGCAGAATAGAATTCTCATGTTCTGATGTGGATAACAGTCAATTGTTAGAAAATGAAGCTGGTGCTGGAACTTGGTATTGCAAAGACTGCAAAGCTGAATGTGGTCTTTGCAGTGGTGCTGTACTTAATGACCATAAAGCGGTTCAATGTGATCTGTGTGTGTGTGTGTGTGAATTCGGGTTTAACGTCGCTTTCAACAATTTTTCAGTCATATCACGACGGTGTCTGGTTGTGACAGGGAGCTCAATGCTCACTTTTATAGTGCTGCCTCACTGAAGTATCATGTCCCAGACACATTACATGATACCACACCCAGTCACATTATCCTGACAATGGGTCGACCAGTCCTAGCTCTACCCCGTAAATCTGAGTGCCAAGCGAGGAGCAGCTAGTACCATTTTTAACGACTTTGGTATGTCGCGGCCCGGGATCGAACCCGTGACCACCCGTTCCCCGGAGCGGACACTCTACCAACTGAGCTATCTGGGCCGGTCAATGTGATCAGTGTGAAATGTGGATACACACTGAATGCTCTTTCATTTCAGATGCCGAGTATGACACTTTGGTAAACTCAGACTGCCAATGGATCTGCCCAAAATGTGAGGTGTGCAACTTTTCAGACTCCCTCTTCAACGAATATATTGAACTGAGTAAGCCAAACAAATTCGAACCTCTATCAAAGGATACAAGAGATAAATCTTCGATTGCTGACGAAAATAAGCCGAATTTTGTGAAAAGGTTTGAAACTTTGCAGTATAAACATCAATGGAATAAGAGGACAATTTCTTGAACTTTTAGCTTTCCTGGATATTCATCAACCACACATTGTTGCTATTCTGGAAACAAAGATTGGCAATTCAATTACCACATCTGAGCTTTTCCCTGAAACTTGTCAGTAGTGTCTATAGAAAAGATAGGAATTCTCATGGAGTTGGAGTGTTGTTGCTCATTAACAGAGACATCCGTCGCAGGCCTTTCATGGAACTGGAAAACGACACCGAATCGGTCTGGGTTATGGTATTTGCGAATAAAACTTCTCGCTTCATAGCAAGTTGGCATCGACCACCAAAGGGTACGGTCGAAAACTTCCAGTTGTTTAAAGATCAGCTTAATTACATTAAGTCACAGCACAAGGGTAAACTAGGTAAATGCAATTCCAATAGACTTCTACAGATATATCAATAGCAAAAAGAAAGACCTGCAAGGTATCCCACCCCTTAATAAAAGAGGGGGAACGGGGTTGCTGAATCAGACTGAAAGGGCAGAGGAACTAGTTGGTCAATTCAATGATGCGTTTAATAAAACTGAGTTCACAGAGGTTCCATTGGCTAGACGATTGGCCGCATTCATGGAAAATATTGTTGTATCATCGGCAGGAGTATTCAAGTTACTTAAAGGCTTAAACCCCACTAAAGCTTTTGGACCTGATGAGCTACATCCTATAGTCCAGAAGGAACTAGCAAAAGAGTTAGGTCCAGTTTTTGCCCACCTGTTTCAACAGTATCTTGAAACGGGTGAAATCCCCAAAGAATGGCCCCTTGCGAACATTTGCCCACTCTTCAAAAAAGGAGATAGGGCTCTTGCTCGTAATTATCGCCCTGTTTCTCTGGCTTGTGTTCTGTGTAAATTGCTTGAACATATAGTCTGCTGAAACATCATGGCCCACTTGGGTGAAAATTAACTTTTGTCAGACAGACAGCATGCATTTAGGAAAAGGCATAGTTGTGAAACTCAGTTGAGCACAGTTTATTAATTACTGGGCAAAGATCTTGGACCAAGGGGGACAGGTAGACACATTATTCTGGACTTCGAGAAAGCATGAACTACTTGAATCTTAGTTATTTGGTTATGGAATTGGGGGAAATACTCTCAAACGGATAGAGTCCTTTCTTTGCTACAGAAAACAGCGCGTTGTTGTTAATGGTGAATCTTCAGAGTGGGCATCAGTTTTGTCTGGAGTCCCACAAGGGACTGTTCTTGGTCCACTGTTATTCTCCCTGTTATTCTCCCTGTACACCAATGAGATTTCCATTGACATTGACTAAAAAATAAGACTGTTGGCAGACGACTGTATTTGCAACCGGGAAATTAGAGATACAGAATTCACCGAAACTTCAGAAGGATATAGATAGATTAGGAAGTTGGGCACGAAAATGGGGCATGAGATTTCAGCCCGTTAAATGCAATATTATCCAGATAACTAGGAGAAGAGAACAAATAAAATTGAGGCTTCTTACACCTTAGAGAGAACGGTCCTCGAGAACGCGGATTCCATTAAATACCTTGGTGTGACACTCACACATAATTTGAAATTGAATACACATATCCAGCTCAAAACAATTAAGGAGCAAACTTTCAAGCCTGTATAACATCACCGCTTGGCATTTTTCAAACTCAAGGAAAGACACTATTTTAAAGTGACATCTCTTAACAATGTTCATGCAAACGTCAAGAAACAAGGTCCAAGTACAAAGCAAGAATGTGAGCTACAGCATGGATACACCTATAAACGTTTGAAAATCGGTATGGGGCGATCTGTTCAAATTTTTAGTTTGGGTCGGAAGCATGTCAATCCTTCGGGTATGTGTTATTTTGGGCTTCATAGTGACTTCATATGGGCCCCGTCAGGCGATTTTGGTACTTATCGCCTATGCGAGCAGCGAAGGTTCAGGCGAACCTGCGCATCCGCGCAGTCTCGCCAGAACCTTCGCTGCTCGCTCATACAAGCAGAGAATCAAGAGGAACCTTCAGACAGAAAGCCATATCCCTGGCCCCTGTGAATGGCTGGGCATGCGCAGTTAAAATTTGTCATGACGGAATGCTCGAAGACACTAATTCGCTTGGCGGGGCTCATATGGTGTTAGTCGGTTCTTGGAAGAAGTTGAGGTAACTCAAGCTGTCGCTTTGCTTGAAAGTGGGTACACCCAAAGGATCGTTACTGAACGCTTTGATGTATCGTGAAGTGTTGTTGTCAGGCTATGGAGACGCTACCAGGATTTGTTTTTGATTTGAAGTTTAACGTCCCCGTAAACACTGTACAGGTCATTTTGGAAACGTTGCTTCCAATTTTGTGAGACTTTTACCCGATATTGAGATGAAATGACACCTCAAGCCCTGCCGCCCAATGAAGCCAATAGGGTTTATAAGCATGGACGGGCCGACTCGCGCCGCATGGCCTGGGCGGCTTAGATCCTCTAAGCAGTCAACCACTACTTGTGTGCGGGTCGGTTTCAGCTCTGCGTGGAAGCATCTTGCAAGCCCCAATCACGCTATCAGGAGACTGGCGAGTTTACTAGACGATAAGGGCAAGGCTGACACCGCATGACATCACAAAGAGAAGATCAAAATCTTCGAAATCTAGCGCTACGAAATCGGCAGTACACGACCAGAAGGCTACAAATCGATTCCAGCATGCAATTGGTCAAAGGAAAACCGATCAAAAAATACGTAACAGGTTACATGAAGGTGATCTGAGGGCCAGACGTCCGGCAAGAGGGTCTATTCTCACCAGGCAACATCGTGTACGGCGATATGAGTTTGCCCAAGAACATCAGAACTGTCGATTGCAAGACTGGCATACGGTTCTGTTCACGGATGAAAACAGATTTCAACTGAGTGCCATGATCGACGTGACGACCTGGAGAACGATACGAGGACTGCAACAATGTGGAAACAGACAGATATGGAGTGGGATCAGTGATGATACGGGGTGGGGTCAGTGATGATATGGTGTGGGATTTCTTATGAAGCCTGAACGGACTTGTACGTGATAAACGGAGGTACATTGACTGCATTAAGATATCGAGATGAAATTCTAGATCCTATTGTGAGGCCTTTCGCTGGGGCAATTGGTGACAATTTCATTCTGATGCAGGATCATGCCCCCCCCCCCCCCCACCCCATACTGTTGGAGTGTGCATGGATTACCTTAATCGTGAGACTTTTGAAGTAATGGACTGGCCTGCACGTTCTCCTGACTTAAACCCAATAGAACAGGTGTGGGACATTCTTTACAGACATATCTCACAGTGCGATCATCCACCAATGACTATTTAAGAACTCACAAACATCCTTAAGACATGAGTGGGAAACACTAGCTTTACAAACTGTTCAAAATTTGGTTCGTAGCATGCCTCGGCGATGCCAGGAGTATTGTGTTGCTCGATGTGGTCATACACATATTACTGACAGGAAAAAGTGACTGTTTTGAGCATGTTTATGACATTTGAAATAATCTGACATAAAGATGGCGATTTCTCAAACATGTATGCAAATTATTCCTTAACAGGTTACAGGCCGTGATTTGTGAACTGGTTGCCAATGTTTGCCATTAACATGTTGCAGATAAAGTTATTCATCTTTCTGAATCCTTGTTTCATCATCATTATCCAACATCTTTATACTATGAGGAAATATTTGTTTGCTCCTTTGTTTTGAGCAATGTTTTAGCAACATGTGGACTAAGGCAAATAGAACGCTTGGTTTCCTGAGGCGAAATATTCATCAGTGTTCTCACCGCATATCTTGTTCGCCCAATCTTGGAATATGGTAGTTCTATTTGGGACCCCACCGGATACTCGTTAACCGAAGAAAGGGGTTAACCGCATTTACCGACAAGAGATTTCTCAAATAAACCCAGGCTCAAAAACAATGTCGTCTCATTTTATACATATAAAAGCGGGTTTAACCACGATTCATGCGATTTTCCTACACGTGAAAGCCAATTTTATAAAGAGCTTACCCATTATGATTTTTGTTTCTTTGAATTGGTCTTTAATGTCCCCGTCAGCATTATTTAGGTCATTTTGGAGAAGTTGCTTCCAATTTTGCGGGGCTTTTACCCGACACTGAGATAAAATGACATCTCAAGCCCTGCCACCCGATGAAACCAGAAGGCTTATATGCATCGGACGATCTGACTCACACCGCTTTGTCTGGGCAGGCTTAGTTCTTCTAAGCGGTTTACCAACACTTGTGTGTGGTCAGATTCAGCTCTGCGTGAAAGCATCATGCAGCCCAATCTATTTCTCCAAGCCCCGATGGGCGGGGGCGAACCCATTAT
Source organism: Lucinisca nassula (assembly GCA_963580285.1). Taxonomy (NCBI): domain Eukaryota; kingdom Metazoa; phylum Mollusca; class Bivalvia; order Lucinida; family Lucinidae; genus Lucinisca; species Lucinisca nassula. The sequence goes on from OY757020.1 coordinate 124,149,987, forward strand.
GATGAGTCACTCGTGCAGCATAGTGCATTTTTCACATCTCCGAAATGGCTACTTTTCTGATGAAAATCCTTGATATTTTTCTTATAAATGCTCAAAACATAGGATGTGGGTGCTCGTTAGATCCGCCTCATTGAGGCGTTTCTAACGAGTACCCAAAACCTATGTCTTGTAGCAGAAATAAGAAAAACTAGAAATGCGTCCATAGGACACGGATGCCCCCGTCTGAAAATATGTCTGTTCGTATTAATCCATAGAAAGTTACTGACGCTATTTAAGTTTTGGACCCTTTTTAACATTTGACCTCTAATAAATGACCTTGACCTCTAAGAAATGACCTTGACCTTCGAGGTAAGGACCTTGGTTTTGTGTGATGCAGATTGTCTCATGATGGCCAACATTTCTGCCAAGTAATTTCAAAATCCATCCAGAAATAAGAAAGTGATTGACTGCATTTAAGTTTCGGGCCCTTTTATTGACCTTTGGCCTATAAGTATGACCTTGACCTTGGAGTTATGGACCTGGGTTTTGCACGTGACACATCGTCTCATGATGATTAACATTTCTACAAAGTAATTTCAAAAAACATCCAGAAATAAGAAAGTTATTGACTGCGTTTAAGTTTCGGACCTTTTTTTCACCTTTGACCTCTAAGTATGACCATGGACCTGGGTTTTGCACGTGGCACATCGTCTCATGATGGTTAACATTTCTACAAAGTAATTTCAAAATCCATCCAGAAATAAGAAAGTTATTGATTGCGCTTAAGTTTCGGACGGACGAACAGACGGACGGACAGGGGCAACGCTATATGCCCTTCCACCATTCTTCGAATGGCGGGGGCATAATAAAGTATACCCCGTAAACCCCAGTTTTCTCAATATGAAGTTGGGTTAACAGGGGTAAACATTATTTTTCTTATTTCTGCTCAAAACATAGTCTGTGGGTACTCGTTAGAACTGCCTTGCCGATGTGGTTATAACGAGTATCCACAATATATGTATGTTTGTAGCAAAAATATGAAAAATATCGGAAATTTCTATTGGAAAATTTTCATCGTCTGGTGGCAAATTTAAAATTTCTCAATATATTTGAAAAGGCGTGTTTTCGGAATGATAATTAAACATAGTTCTGATCCAAAACATAAATAGTGAGACTCCTTGAAACCCTATTCGGGTGTAGGATTTACAAATACATTTGAGGTTTTACGTTCCGTCAACACTGTTTGGGTAATTTTGGAGACGTTGCTTACGATTTGGTGGGCCCACAATCCATGTTGGGTTTTAATAAGGAAAATATACAAAAAAAGATTACAAAATTGATTTTTCCAAATGGCAAAACAAATGTAACAATGGTTAATCACTTTCAAATTTTCTGGCTGGTGATCAGGAGGGTGCGGGTTCGATACCTGACATTATTTCGTGGAGATTGATCATGAACTATTTTCTACGTTCATTATCACCCTTCCGCTGATCCAAGAAGGGCAGTTGTCAATTTCTGGCGAAAAAATGTGCACTGTACTGGTTAACCGCTTACGTATAAGCCTGCCAAGGAAAAGTATGGATAAATGAACTGATCGGCTCAAAAATGACCTAAATAGTGTTGACTGGGCCGTTAAACCTTAATACAAACAAACAAGCAGTTGGGATAATCGTACGTGCGCTACTCGTTAAGATAGTTGCTGTCACTCAGTATTGAGTTATCTCGGTTGATTAATCACAAACTTGTACTATTAGCATTTGGTCGACATATTATTTTGACTCCGCTTGCTAATCATAAATTCATAGCTTTGACAAGAGCATAAAAAATAAATAAATAAATAAATAGTATTTTTAAAGTTAAATCTCATTCTCGGGATTATATTCTGTCTATTTAAAATATTCATAGACATGAGTATAAGAATAAATAAATAAATAAATAAATAAAACAATAATTTTTAATTCGTTTCAAATTAAATCTTATTCCAATAGTTATATTCTGTCTATTTTACACGCACGCACGCACGCACGCACGCTCTCTCTCTCTCTCTCTCTCTCTCTCTCTCTCTCTCTCTCTGCATGTGTTCCCAGAGAAGACTCAGATCAGGCTGCGCAGTCAGATATATCCGAATCTGATCTCTTTTGTGTGCGTGTGTGTGGGAGGGGGGGGGGGGGGGGGGGGGGGCTTTATACATTTTCTAGAATTTTCATGTGACAGAGAAATAAAGTAGATTATCACATACATGTATTTTGACTCTATTCCCGACAAGAGGCACTGAAGCGTTATCGAGCAATTGTGCCTAGAAAAGACTTGGATCTGCGCATATGCGCAGTCTGGTATGTTTTCTCAACTGAGGGTATAATTTTATGTGACGGAGAAATATAGTAGATCGTTTCATACATGCAAGTCACCAGCTTGACTTTATCCTAGACAAGAAAATCTGAAGAGCACTGAAGCGACATCGAGCATGTGTGCCTAGAAAAGACTTGGATCAGCCTGCGCATATGCGCAGGCCTGATATATGAATCTCTGCATTTTATTGAAATTTTGTGTGGCAGTGAGATACGTCGTGTACATTCTCTTGTCACCAGCTTGAATTTATTCCCGACAAGAAAATCTGAAGAAGACGGCCCTGATATGATTCCAGTGGGTCAATTGGGGTTCTAGTGTAATATATTTTATATGAAATTCATTTTTAGGCATGAACAAATCATTTGCCTAGTCATGTTACAATAAATAATTTGGTTTATGATAGGGATGTACGAGGACTGTTCAAATATGAATGCAACTAAGCATATAAAAATGATTCCGTGATAGATTTCGATGAAAAATTTATTTTGTCCCCTCAAAGTATTCCCCTTTAACAGATATACAAACTTTCAGTCTTCTGATCCTATCATTGAATGCATTTTGGTAGTCTTTTCGAGGTATAGTATGAAGGCACTGGAAGATTGCAGAACCGAGGTGTTTGCGCTGTACAAATTTTCGACCAGAAAGGTATTTTTCAGCCGCGGGAACAAAATAAAATGTCACACGGGGCAAGGTCAGGGGAAAACGGGGGGTTAGGGAGTTCAACAACCTTTTCCTGCTTCAGATAGTCTTGCACAATGAACGCCTTGTGCGATGACGCATTGTCATGTAGCAATCTGACATTGGCCAAACCAGTTGCGGGTCTTCGTTCTTTGAAATATTTCTTCAATTTTCGAAGAACTTTATTCTTGTAAAACTTCGCATTTACAGATTTGCCTTTAGGCATAGCAACCTGAATAGCAGGGCCCTGATTTGAAAAGAATATGGCATACATTACCTTCTTGACGCTCATGGTCCGCTTTGCAATGCATGGTCTTTTGCAATACTTTGTTGCCCATATTTTGTTCGGAATCTTTCGTTTTGGCTCAAAAAAGTGAACCCATGTCTCGTCACCTGTGACGACATTAGCGAAAGACCATGCATTGTAATTTGGAAACTTTTTAAGCAACTTCTTGGCGCACTGAACGCGTGTCTTTTCTGCTCATCTGTCAACAGATGGGGAATCCATCTAGCACAGATCTATCTCATTTTCAAATCCCGTTTCAGAATTGTATGAGCTGCTCCTAATGAGATGCCAACCATACAAGCTATTTGCCTAGTGGTGTCTCGTGCATCGATAGCAACTACGCTAATGAGATGCCAACCATACTAACTATTTGCCTAGTGGTGTATCGTGCATCGGTAGCAACTACGAGCGTATTTCTTTCACTTTAGCAACCATCTTGGCAGATGTTGCTTTTTTCGGCCGACGATCATGTGGTGCATCTTCTGTTGAGCCTAGCCCACAGCTGAATTTTTACACCAACGAAAAACTGTCGGAAAAGACATTTCATTATGCCCATAAACCGAACATATTTCATCAAAATATCTTTGCACCGTATACCAAGAATACAACGATTCTTAATATAGGACCGTATTTCAACGGCGTACTCTGACCTTCTTCCAACCATGTTTTGTATTAGTATACAAGAGTAGACAGTGTTTATCGAACGATATACATGACTAAAGTGGACGGATTTTAACAGGTCTGGTATCAATGTATAGGTAAAATGTTTTTCTACGCTGTGATATTTATTTCCAGGTGATTTTCGCATTAGTGCATGAGAAAACGTTCTACTTGCATTCATATTTGAACAGTCCTCGTAGTCATTTACAGGTTTTTATATGCATGCGAGCGTTTGCGTTTCTCTGGCTCGATTACTTAGCGGCAGCGCATCACAGGAGTCTTAAAAGGAATTCAAACGCTTGCAAAAATGTTAAATATATCATATTTAACTTTTTGAAAAGAGTCGAAAATACGTTTTAACACTTCTTGTCACCATCACATCTTGTCACTTCAAGGCTTGTCACCAAATAGGGAGACCGAGTTTGGTAATTCTTTGTTTTGTGCAGAAATAAGGATAATATAGTATACCCCTGGAACCCCAATTTTCCTACAGAGAAATAGGTTGTTTTTGTTTTCCAGTTCCCCTTGTCGAGGGTCGTCGGTCGGTGGAGGTCCAAGGGAACGAATCCATGCTGGCACAACTCCGTAGCCGTGCGTTGACCCACTTATTTCTCGTTACAGAGAAACAAGTAGGTCACCGCTCGGCTCCAACCCCGTCCGTCCTATTCTAGCGTAAGTCTTTTATCGTAAGTCCTATTCTTTTTGCGTGTCAACATGTCTGAACCCGGTCAAAGCAGAAAAAGGTCCTGTAAAAGTGCTGTGTCGCCAACTTCAACAAGACTAAGTTTCAACAGTGCCTCTGGGGTGGGCTCCATGCGCGGTAAAGTCCAACGCGCAACTTTACCAGACCCGGCCGAATCGGTGCTTCATCCAGTTTAAAGAGAGAAACACTTTTTTTTGGAATTTTGAAACGCCAGTCTAAGTGAGCATAGAAAATGATGAGTCTTTGCAAATTCCGGCTATCAATCGCGACTCATACATCTTGCTCGCGAGCTAAGTAGGTCAAATGCTCTCTCCAGGGGCCGCGCTGGGATCGGTCCATAGGCGATTTCCAAGTTGCTTTTGCACTCCCAGGCGGTTGTTGCCAGCAAGATCACGGTCGAACGTAGACGCAGTTTAACGTCTTCATGCACTCCAACGCCATTTCTGTGAGTTCTTTCTGTTGGCCTGTGGGGCTTTCATCCCAGCAGGCCTTGATCTTCATGTGATCTTCTGGCTTGTGGATCTTGCTGTCCATCCCCTTGTAGATTAGGAATCCTGTTGATGGACTGTGTATCCCGAAGCAGGGTTCTTTGTCAGGATTCTTTCTGTTGTGCATTTCCAGGATCACCATTTCGAGCGGCTTGTAATGTCGGGTGTCGATGATCCAGTACTTGGATAGAGCTCTCTTTTTGGTGGTCTTCACCCCAGATCTATCATCGGATGCCGAGTTGTTGGTCTCCATCGGTGTGGCTGTTTTAATGGGTGACACAGTGGGCGCTGGAGGCTTTGCTGATGCCTTCGCTGGTGTCCCTGGAGGCTTGGATTGTGGCCACGTAAAATCGATTTAAGCCCCCCCCCCCCCCCCGTGAAAATCATTCCACTGACCGTTCCAAGGCGGTTCTTCTGTGGCGGTTTATTTATGGTGTTGTTTGTTACTTACTGTGTGTATCACTTGTGTCTTTTTATTTTGGATGGCCATATGGCCATTTTGTGGGAAAGTAACTGTCCTTATGGCTTTCCTTTGTTTAGGTTTCCATTATGGTCTGGTCGCTTAATGTTTGTGTTTCTTTCCCTTTGGTGTCTTTGATGGGTGGAGTAAGTTAATTGTATCGATTCCTGATCTTTGTTTTACTTCTACTTGGTCTGTGTGGCTTGAGGTTTGTGGCTTGCCTTGGCTGCTGTCGCTGGATGTTCCGAAGGCCGCTGCATTGGTGGCGGGGGTGGAATCTTGGTTTGAGAAGATGGCTGATGTTGTGGCGGCTCGTTCTTCTTCTTGAATTCTGTCTTGGCTGTTGTCTCAGACTTTGAAGTCTTGGAGGTAGCTTTGGCTGTTGTCTTGGACGTCTTTCCAGTCTGCGTCGGCTGACGCTTCCAGATAAGCTTGATCTCAACGTGATCTGATCTCATTTTCACGTCGAAGTCTGGATGGCTTGTGAGCTGACTGGTCTTCAGCAAGCTGATCAGTGGGATCGGTAGTCGTTATTCTTCCATAGCTGATTTCTCGAGTTGTGATCTCTTCGGGAGTTGAAGAGCGAATGTGTGTATGTATAAAATATATAAAAAAAAAATGAAAAAAAAAAAAAAAAATGCAGAGAAAAAGGGTCGAAAGGGGGTGGGGGTGGGGGGGGGGGGGGGGCAATTATATAGGCATGTTTTCGTGATGACTAACATCACTTTCGCCGCCCCCGCTCATCGGGCGCCCCCGCCCATCGGGCCTTGGAGAAAAAGAATTTCTCTAAACGAGAAATATAACTGTCACCAAGTTATGCAATCTTAGCCATTTTGAAACAAATAATAACCGATGAAAATATTTGTTCTGGTTATATATAAGGAATAATTACGGCTTTGACATAACAGTGTCATGTCAAAATTATCTGAATATTTCTCAGATTTAGACATTTTTTTTATCAGTTTAATATGAATTGTTGGAACATCATTCATACATCAAACCATTTGATTGTTTATTACTGGTTGTAGATTGATTAACTGCTGTAAACAGGTGGCTCAAATAAGCGAAATAATCCGCGAGAGGCCCGTAAAAATAGATAATAAAATAAAAAAGAAAAACACTTTATATAGAGAAACAAAAAGTTTACAATTACTGATTATAATTATAATAGATCTGTTCAAAGACGTATTGTTAGGTCAACAGGCGATTAGAAGACTCAGATCAACCTGTGCATACAGTCTTTCTGACCAGGGGTCGGTCTGAAAGCCCCAATACACCACAAGACACCCAAAGACACCCCAAGACACCGTTTTTATTACACATTTATTATTATTATACCATAAAACACCTTTATTATTATTCATTTATTATTTTTATACATATATTATGATACAATAGAAGCAATTTTCGCGAAAAGATTTGCTCTAAGCGGTTTATCATTACTCATGTGTGGTCAGTGTCAGCTCTGCGTGGAAGCACTGTGCAGTCCATCTATTTCTTCACACCCCGATGGGCGTGGGCAGAATATGTCGCACTAGCTGTTGATTTCCTTTTTAACGCTATAACGGATTAATTGATTTTTTTTTTTTTTTGCCGAATATGTATATGTAACTCAGTAGGGGATAATTTCGCATCAACATCAAAATACATCTTCAGTCATTGTTAATAGTGCAATTCAAACATCGCGAAAAAATAACTGTATAATTTGGTCCTCTTAATCCCACACTTTCATATAATGAAACTGGAGCCCAGTTTACAATGTTGGGTAATTGTACCGATTCCTGATCATAGCCTTTACTTCTATTTTACGGGGTTATACATTATTTTTATAGTTTTATAGAAGTGAAGTCAATGATTTGTTCAGTCCACATGAAGGTCCCCTCTAACACGTAAGTTGTGGTTACTCGTTAGAACCATCTTGGTGTCCTAATGAATGCCCACAATCGATGTTTGGAGCAGAAATATACAAAAATATCGCATTTTGTCTTCAGAAAAATGATATTCTATTTTTATTTACGAATTTAATTTTTTAGGTAAAGTTTTCAATAATTCTGTAAAAATATAATAAAAATAAATAAGACATTAGAGATAACATCAAAGATTAAATATTCTGTCAGTCGCCGACAATTTGCCGTATCATCTTTGCAGAGACACACTTGAGACTATTTATTAGGTGTGAAAAGTATTGTCAGACGAAAAGGATTAAGCGAACAATAACGTAATCAGTAAACAAGTGGCCGTTTGCATGCATAGGTATCAGCTATTAGTAACTGACGGGCATTAATGAGATAATTAAACTATATACTGGTATTCGGTAACTTTCATCCTAAGATCGGAAAAAAATGGATGGACAGGTTACTTGACATTATTTTTTCTACTAATTACGAACAAAAAAAAAATACAAAATGATAAAATGTACCCTAAGATACAAGGTTTTGGTTTTTAACTTTGAAGCAAAACAACTATTTGATAAATAACAAACTCAAAACTATAGAACAGATAATACCATTTTATCTCTATAACTTTTCATCTTTTCATTTTATAAATGTCGTAGATGGTATGACAATTAACAATAAAGACAATAGATAAGTGTCTTTTGGTGTTTATTACATTGTCGAATCGCATTCGATGACAACTACCAGAGTATATACAGTGCTTTATGTGACTGTTTTAGGACGTAAACAGCGTCACAATTTTGTTTATTAAATAATTTTAAATACGTTCAGGTATTGAAAAGCCTTCTAAAACTCTTTAGGAAATAAATAAACAATAAATTTTGGTGTCTTGGGGTGTCTTGTGGTTGTGAAGAATTTTACCTAATATATACTACTCAAAGTTTGATAGGGTCGGTATATTGATAAATATCTTAAGCAGAAACTCGTGTGCAGTTCAGTACTCATAAAAGTGTACACTTCTCACAATTCGCAAATGAATTCATGCACCCCCAAAATCTTGCGTAGCACTGCTTTCCAACAGACCAATCAAACTTGTCAGTGTTCCTTTACCAAGCGTAAAAAGGACTTCATTTGATTTGTGAAACACTAAAATGCCTAGGGGGACAATTAAGAAACCGTCTGAGCCCCGAATCGTTGCGTCGGAATGTTGGAATCTTGCGGCTCTCAACGTCGTGTTGCTGGGATTCTGAATGTGTCTCAGAGCGTGGTTTCACGAATGTGGAGTCGGCATCTTACCCACGGAAATCCTTCACACAGCCGCGGCGGGGTCGAGAAAGGGCTACAACTCAACGTCAGGGCCGTTTCTTGTTGATTCAATCTCGACGTCAACGGTTCCTGAACGCTACGCGTTTGCATAACGAGCTTATAAACGGAACTGGAGTACGAATTTCTACACAAACTGTCAGAAACGGACTCCACGAGTTCGGACTTAATGCCATGAGGCCTGCTGTACGTGTCCCGTTGACGAGACAGCACGTACTAGACCGGTTAGACTTTGTCAGAACTCACGTCAGGTGAACGGTTCGTGACTTGACGCCAGTACTGTTTACTGAGGGGTCCAGATTCTGTCTAGACTTCACTTATAAACGTCAATTAGTGTGGCGAATGTCTAAACAGCGATTCGATGACTTGAATGTGGCAGAGCATGATCGCTATGGAAAGGGGTCAGTCATGGTTTGGGCTGGGATAAGCGTGAACGGTAAACCTGACTTGTACGTCGTTGAAAACGGAACGTTAATGGCAGTGAGGTACTGTAATGAGATTCTTGATGAGTTTGTGAGACCATATGGAGATGCTATCGGCCCGGACTTTATTCTGATGGATGATAATGCCCGCCCCAACCCTGCCAACGTCACTGATTCCTACCTGGAACGTGAGACAATCGTTCGTATGGACTGGCCTGCTCGGTCACCGCACTTAAATCCGATTGAGTATGCGCGGGACATGCTACAGAGTGCTGTTTCAGCCCGACCTGTGCATCCGAGGACTTTACAGGAGCTCAAAGATGCATTGGTTGCTGAATGAAAAGTAGAAGTAAAACCAAGATCAGGAATTGATACAATTAACTTACTCCACCCATAAAAGACACCAAAGGGAAAGAAATACAAACATTAAGCGACCAGACCATAATGGAAACCTAAACAAAGGAGGGCCATAAGGACAGTTACTTTCCCACAAAATGGCCATATGGCCATCCAAAACCAAAAGACACAAGTGATACACACAGTAAGTAACAAACAACAACATAAATAAATCGCCACAGAAGAGCCGCCTTGGAACGGTCAGTGGAAGATTTCCACTGGGGGGCTTAAATCGATTTTACGTGGCCACAATCCTCGCCCTTACTTCCGTCGCGATTTAGACAAATAATTTGTTCAGTCCGCATGAAGGCCTCCTAACTCATCAGTGCAATATCTCCGTGAACACAAAAATCAAAGAACCACAGAGATGAGACAACGGTGAGGACTCGACAGCAAGAAACCACTGAAATGCTGGAGCAAAAGAAAACCAACAGTTAGACTCCGATGAGCCCGACCAGAGACAGAGCATCAGGCACCAACCAACATTATCTCTCTAATTTTCAATAAGCCTTTACGTTGGAGCCGTCATAGAAATCTGATTTACAAAACCGGATACAGACTCGGATTACGAGCATGCGCAAGCGATGTCGTACTGTAATTGATGCCCTTGTACGCCATACACGTTATTAAGCACGTTTGTCTAAACAAATTTGGAAATTTGTGAAAAATCAGTTGTCCAAATCCCTTCGTGTTACGGCAAATTTAGGGGGTGCCAAGACGTTTGCTGTTGTCACGCTTGAATGCAGTACCAGTTGACAAAATTAATCACCAGGTTTTGTGAAGGATACGTTTTCTATCATTATGTATCAAATTTGGATTCAGCTGATTAATTCATCCAAAAATTATTTTGCATTAAAAAAGTGATCCCTATCAAACTTTGAGTAGTATATATATATGCTAGTTTCTGCTAGTACTGATCGTAAACCAATCTATTTTTGTCTGTATATCAGCTGACTCAGCAGCAGTCACATGATATGTTTATTTGCCTCTCTGATAGCATCATTCGCGCTAGGCTTTTAACACTGTATGGTTGTGTATTTGTATGCTCTTAGTTGTGGTTATTAAACTTATAAACATAATTTGAGTCTGGACTTTGGTTATTATTTATTATTAACACAAAGATATTACATGGTGTCAGAAGTAAACATGGATATATTAAATTCTTGAGCTCTTCCATCAATGGACTGGGACAAACATGACTTGGAAAAAAAGCTGGAAAGTTTTAAACAACATGTCCAGTTTATGTTCGATGGACCACTCAAAGCCAAGGAAGAGGAAGAAAAATGTGCTTTTCTCATGCTTTGGGTTGGAGAAAAAGGAAGGAGCATATTTCAGACTTGGAATTTATCAGTTGAGGATAAGAAAAGACTTAAGAGCTACTATGATCACCGTGTAGCATCGACTCCGGAACTTGTTACTCAAAAGTACCAGCGAAATCAATATTAATCGCAAGCATGTCACACAGTAAGGAAGGTAAAATAGCTGTTTACAGGTTTCTACAGGATTCTGCCATTTAAAGCAAAATGAATATGCGTCGGAGAGATATTTAGCTCTTGCCTGCTTTCATGAGTCTGATAACGACTCACTGGAAATCGCTAAACAAACTGAAATATTGACAGCTTGTACCAAGAACAACTAATCTTTTTCGTGGAAAGTACTGGTTTTTGCTTTGATTCAAGACCACTGACCTTCTTTTTTCCATGCCGGAACATTCAGAAGGTTAGAAAAGTCGTTGTGTATAAGTTTTAATTGAAAGGTTCGCTGTATACTGCAGTTTTCTTTGAGAAAACACAAAACAAAGGAGTACGGCAACTTGGGAAAAATGCTGAATTAACAGTACGGCAACTTGTATCACAAAATTGCCACTGGAAATTACTGACAGCATTTTAACATCGTTGTGAACGAACAACCATGATTATTATCATGTTTGGTTTCATCACTCAGCCAGGGGTTGTTTCTGCTAGTACTGATCGTAAACCAATATTTTTTTGTCTGTAACTGCTGGAGTTGTGAAATATACACCAGGGCCATATTTCCTCTTGAGAATTATTTGTCATTGCTTTCGCTTTGTTTTATTAGTGTAAATACTTCGGATATATTGTAGAAACAAAGTCTGCCCCCTTTAAACGGAACTTTACTTTCGTGTAATGAAGTTTATAATTTTTTTTTTTCGAAATAAATTGTCTTTTTTAATGAGCTCAAATAATTTCTACGTCGTTGTTATGATAGTTCTTTTATGGTTCTAGATGTGTTTATTCTTTTTGCCAAAGAGACTTTATTCTAACGAAGATCCTGGTGTATGCATGCTATACTCCAGTTATTTTAAATCATGACTGCGGCTATTATTTGTTCGTTTGTTTGCATTCCGAAAACATCCCTATTCAAATATATTGAAATTTTCCACCAAAATTTGAAACTTTTCAGATAAAAAATCTGATACTTTACATATTGCATTTCAGAACATATACTGTGGGCACTGTTTTTGGACAGAAATGCGAAAAATAATGTACACCCCTAAAAACCACAGTTTTAAGTAATCAATAAAATTGGGGTTTAAGGCGGTCAAAGTTTTACAGGCATGTTTTCATGCTGGTCTTCTGTAAGTGTTTTGAAATCGCATTCTATGTCGTGGATAATGGTTTTATTATTAGTATTATTATTATTATTATTATTATTATTATTATTATTACTTTCGAAATCGACGGCCACGAAAGTGCCTGCATGTTGCATTCTTCATCTTGAATATTCTATCTATTTCACATTTGTACAGTTAAGCAACGACACAGACAACAAAATAGAAGTGGAGGCAATGATCAGGAATCAATACAATTAACCCACAGCCCCCAGCAGTGACACCAAAGGGAAAGACACAAACATGAAAGCCAAAACGACAGTAACTTTCACACAAAATGGACGACTGCCTACCTATCTAAAAGTGTTCAACTCCTTAAAGAATTTGATTTAATATGTCCTGAAAAAAGTCCTTTAATAAATTTCTTTTCCGTTCACAAAAGGAGGTTACTTTCGCTTTTGTATAAAGGACAGCTAAAATAACTTTTCTCCTAGTTGTAATATTTTATCTCTGAGTGTAGGCTGGAAACATAGTCCTGAAATGTGACTTAAACTGTTAGTTTAACCCTTAAGTTCCAGCATTTTAAACAAGCAGTGTAGATCTGGTCATTCGCCGCGTTATGTGGTGTCTGATTAGGTATCCACTGTTTGGCAATCCCACAGCACACGAGCTAAGTCTATATTTTACTTTTTGCACAGAGATCGGACGTCACAAGGCGGATAAAAAGCTAAAAGGTGGACTAGCGATACTATAAATTACCGGTACCTTGATTTTATACAAGGTCAGCGACAGGCAAATGGACAATAGCAAGCGGGAAGCTTCTGTAATTAGTAACTTTTGCTTGAATGTATGCAGGATGACTGCGCGTTGTTAGTGTTAAACGAATATGAATGGTTAGACTAAAAAGTATGAAAGTGAAATGAAGAAAGGTGATGGTGTTAAATGTGAACAATAGATTAGGTAAAAGCAGGTTAAAACAGGTATGCTGTGTTCATGGCGACTTCTGACCAAGAGGCCGGACTTCCACGCTGAAATTAGTTAATGCAGGCATCAAAATAGTTTTGGGAGTAAATCTGTTCAATTGCCAAGGGGAAGAATGAATACATGTAACAATTAACGTTATGCGAGTGGGTGGCTCATGCTGTGACGCGTGTTTCGATTGGTTGCTAGAAATAAGGGGAGGGAGACACTGCAACTATGCCATGAATAATTTTATATAAATAAATGACGCAGGCAAGTGACCTTCTCTGCTGCAAGGATCACTAGCCAAGATAAGGCTACATGTCGTAGGTTAAATAATTGTTCATAGTCAAGTGGATGGCTTAACATCATCGAGTTAATGGGCATAGGACTGTGTGCACAGGCTCCATACTGTGGAGACGTATTCAGGAGTTGACGGACTATTGTCTTGTATGCTGATTCCCGAACGCAGTTTTTTGTTCTGATATTAGATAAATAAAACAAAGGACTTATTAGCAGTTTAATAGGTTCTATCGATATGTATGTTTACGTTCATGTTGGTGGATAAATCGAAACCTAAGTACCTTGCAGATGAAACAATTTCGAGAGCATGATTATGCAATATATATGGTGTAAGGGTTGGAGTTCTTGGCCAGGTTATGTGCAAAACTTGAACTTCCTATGTTTGAATTCCATGTCCCAGTGAGAATCTTATGATTGGACGGTCTAAGTCCCTCTAGAGTGGTGGGGGGAGGGTAGGAGTGGGGGCTCGGTCGTTTAGGTATAATAACAATAACAAGGTGCCTAGAACTGATCCTTGCGGTACACTTGAAGTAACTGGAACCTCATCTGAGAACTCACCTTCAAGTTCAACTGCCTGACCTCTCCCAATCAGAAAAGCAGAAAAGACTTAACCGATTGGATAGTTAATCCATATACCTGTAGCTTGCGAAGGAGCTTCAGGTGACTTACCTAGCCAAAAGCCTTGCTATACCCAAGATAAGAACTATTTGTTGACCATTTAATCATGGTCTGGCAAGGTCATAAAGAAGTTGAATCACATGGATGTCACAAGATCTACACTCCCAAGCAGTTAAGTATTTCGCGATCATAAAGTATATCCAAATCAAATCAAATCGAATTTATTTCTCTCCGGTTATACAATATGATAACATGAGAACCAAAACGTTGTACAAACATACGATTTCATGGTGGCACAATGTCATGAAGAAAAGATGTAGGACATAAACTTTAATCCTTCTGAATGCCAAGTCCTTCATGTTACCCGACGTTAGAGCCACATCCCAACTTTGTACCTCTTGCATGGCACCAGTAACAGCTAAGTACCTTGGGGTCACCATCTCTGATGATCTAAACAGGAGCCCCCACATTGACAACATAACTACAAAAGCAAATCAGACCCTTTTATTCTTGAAAAGAAACATTCGGGTCCATAATAAGGACCTGAAATCAGTTGCATATAAGACTCTTGTCAGGCCGCAACTAGAGTGTGCGTTCACTGTATGGTATCCCCACACTGCCACTGACATATACAAAGTGAAAGCAGTTCAGCGAAGGGCTGCCAGGTGAGCAACACACGACTATAGCTACACTTCAAGTGTTACAGCTATGCTGAAGGACCCTAATTGGCGCCCCTTGAACAACCGTCTCGCCATGATGTATAAGATCACTTATTATCTCATCCCCAATACTAATGGTGTAACAACTCTAAACATTTCTTTTTCTGTCTCATGTTTAATGATAGTTTTTATTTTATCAAATCCTTTACTCGTCCAAACTTCAATATCATTATCTTTTAGTTTATGATAAAATTTATTATTTGAGAATTCATATTCATCAGTAATGTTTTCTATTTTTTCAATAAATACTTTATTTTTATATCTTAAAATAATTGGAGTATCACCAGAAACGGAGTCTGATGCAATTAATTCATTTTTTGGCCATTATTCATTAACTATATTATAATAAAATTGATACATTAATAACTTGCTATAATCTAATACAGCTTGTCCTAAATAAATAGGTTTATTAAATTTAACAGAAGTAACATTATTTACAATTGCAACAAAGTTTTTATTAAATACTATTGAGTCTTTAAAATTAGGTTTGCTTATGTATTTCTTTGCTTCTTTTTTACTCGTTGTTAATTTAATTTCGCTTCTTCCTCTTATATTTTCTAAGGTTTTTCCATAGAAAGAATTATTCATTAATTTCCAGAGGTCTTGTTCAAATTTAGATTTAGAGTTTTTTCTTTGTGTAGTATTAAATTCAATATATTTTTTTAACCAATCACTTTCTTCAAATGATATAGTTCTATAGACTTTTTTTACTTTCATTCCAAGTTTAAGATATTCTTTTAGAATACTTTGATGAATTACATATTTCTTTTTATCATATAATGTTAATAAAAGTTTTTCTTCTTTATTTAAAGGTTTATCACCTTGTAATTTCAATTGATAATTAGATAAATCTTTTTCATTTATTTTCATTTTCTCAGGAGCTAACGGATATTTACTTGTTTTTAATTTACAATCATTTGGATACACCAAATCACATTCAATTATACAACCCCTCCCATCAGGAATGTTTAAATAATAATTTTGATTATTTTCAAATTTAAAATCTTTAGTTGGTAATTTTTGGGACATTGCCCAACCGTATAAATTATTAGCATCAAGATATAACAAATATTTTTCTGTTAAAAAATCATTTAAATTTTTACCATTTTTTAAATCTTCCAAACATCGTTTCATTTCATTTTTATCTATTATTCTAATATATCCATCGTTATAGTTAGGCGTATATTTATTATACGCCTTAACATGCCTAGGCCCTAAAACCCCTGAAAATCCTCCTCTAATACCATTTTCAATCATCAATAACATTTCATAATCAGTTAAAAGTTCTAATTCTATTTTTGTATATTTTAACCCGCATTGCCAGGTTAGTCCTGGCGCCGAAAAACAATAGCACGGATCAATTTCGTGGTGTTTAATAAAGAAGTTCCTCTAATTTTCAAATGCGTCAGTTAATATTAAAACATCTGTTTTAAGATATAAATTATGGTAGTCTAATTGTGATTCACAATTATAATATTTCCATACATTTTGAGCATGTTCATATTCTTTATTAGTAATAGTTTTTTGTGTTAGAGTAGAATAGAATTTATTTATTGGTGGTAATTGTTTTTCATTTAATTTTTCTATTGTGTCAATATATTCGTATGGATAAAAACCTTTTTGTTTTAACAAAGAAATATCATTATCAAATTCTTGTCCTAAAATTGTGAATTTATCTATCGATTTTGCTATATCAGACAACCCTTTTAACATAAACCGGTATGAATCTAGAAATCTTAATTTTTTATTATATGAACCAAAATCTATAGATATGTAAGTTTCTGAATTTTTAGATAAGAGTTTTACTTTGTTATAATCATCTTCATATTTCATTAGCTCCTCTATTAAAAAGTGGAAATCATAGTTTGAGCCATTATGAAAGAAAACAGGTATTAGCTTTGTTGTTTTACCTTCTTTTGTATTACATGATTGACAAGCTGCTCCTCTATATTTACCAGAAAGATGATTATGTTCTCTTACTTTGTTTTCCTCTTCAAATTCCTTTCCACATATATAACATTCTGTTGACTCTTGAAATTCTTTTTCTTGTTGTTTACTTAAAATTGGTTGTTTCTTTTCATTAAGGTGAATCTTAGAAGTTATATCCTTGAAATTTTTTATTATTTTTTCTACATATTTCTTTGCTGCATCATCACCAACATAAGAAAAGTATTGTGGTTTATAAATTTCTGGATAGTCAGACTGAACATAGATACCATAACTATTAACTGTTTGTTTTCTAATTGGATTAACATATGATTTATTTGGGTCAGCTTGGGAAGTAGATAAAGGGATATTATTTGATTCAAAATCTGAATAGATAACAAACGGTAGTCTATTTTTGAAATGATAGTTTTTAAATTTAAGAATATTATCTTTCTTTGGCATATTAACTTTACAATAGTCATGATCTAGACATATCTCTTTATGTTTTTCTAATGTTTCTAGTCTTCGAAAACCTTGTAAACAGTTTCTACATGTGTGTTGTTTATGTTTATTTTTATCGTATAGAAAACTATCTAAATCTTTGATTAAACAATAGTGTGTGTTTTCATTTTCTTCTATATATAAAAGATCAATTATATTTTCACTTTTCATATTTGAAATATAAACTGGATATAAAGATTGTTTATTTGTTGGATTTTCTAATGCAAAAACATTTATAGTTAAATTATTTTGTTTTTCTACTTTGGGATATCTTTTATTAATACAGGATATTCAATATTGGTCATATTAATTTCATTCTCATAGGGATGATATTTAGTTACTCTCTCTTTATTATTATCTGCAGGATATAATTTAGATAATATTGACCACAAGAAACATTTGTTATCTTTTGTGTTTTTAACATTGATAATATTATGTGATTTAAACTTTAAAGGTATATAAGATGAAGCTCTCTGATAATTATATTTATATGTTTTTACTTCTACACTTTTAATATTTCTAAAAACAAAACCAGAACCTCTTTCTTGATACTTATCAAGCCATGCTTCAAATTTATCTTTTAGTTTATTATAAAATTCATCTACATTTTTATTTGATTGAATAACTTGAACAGGATGAGAGTAAAAACTTTTTATTATATCAAA
Organism: Lucinisca nassula; assembly: GCA_963580285.1. Classification (NCBI taxonomy): domain Eukaryota; kingdom Metazoa; phylum Mollusca; class Bivalvia; order Lucinida; family Lucinidae; genus Lucinisca; species Lucinisca nassula. The sequence goes on from OY757020.1 coordinate 124,167,890, forward strand.
TGATAATGGTTTATTAAATTCAGAAGTAATTATTATCGTCACTTTAATGGGATATGATTGTATTTTAATTTTATCTTTAAATTTATTAATATAAGCCGTTATATCATCTTCTTCTATGTCATCAATAATAGTTTCATTAATAACATTTTTAAATACTTTGGATTTTTTACTTGCCATTTTATTAGAATACAAATTTAATTATGTCTAACGTAATATTTAAAATAATCAGGATAGCGAGAAATAAAATCTTGAAATGCCATTTTAAATTTTTCTTTATTATTTTGATAATGTAATTATTTTCGTTCTCTATCACAATCTTTACATTTTCCTCTATGTCCATCTGGACACGTTTTCTCTTTTGTAAATGAATTAAACGGTTTAAATGTTGAACAATATTTACAAACTTTTCCTTCACTCATTTTATATAAAAATAATTTTAATTATATTAAAAATGGAGCATCCAAAAATTTATTGTTTACGTTGTAAAAAGCATACTGAAAATGATTCAGTGAAACAAGTAACAACAACTAATAATAGACAAATGTTAAAAGGTATATGTTCTGAGTGTGGATCTAACAAAAATAGATTTATATCCGATGGAGAAAAAATAACAAATAAATTAGCAGATGAATTACATCATAGAGTTACCGGCCCCGATAGCTCAGTTGGTAGAGTGTCCGCTCCGGGGAACGGGAGGTCTCGGGTTCGATCCCGGGCCGCGACATACCAAAGTCGTTAAAAATGGTACTAGCTGCTCCTCGCTTGGCACTCAGATTTACGGGGTAGAGCTAGGACTGGTCGATCCAGTGTCAGGATAATGTGACTGGGTGTGGTATCATGTAATGTGTCTGGGACATGATACTTCAGTGAGGCAGCACTATAAACGTGAGCATTGAGCTCCCTGTCGCAACCAGACACCGTCGTGATATGACTGAAAAATTGTTGAAAGCGACGTTAAACCCGAATTCACACACACACACACACACACATCATAGAGTTATAAGATCTTTTGCTAAAGGCGTGTTTATGTTCATTCAATAGATCAAACATGGGCTGTTGATTTGATAGATATGCAACAATATTCAAAACAAAATAAACACTATAAATATTTATTGGCAGTTATAGATGATTTTAGTAAATATGGTTGGTTAATTCCGTTGAAAAATAAAACAGGAGTAACAGTAAGTGAAGCATTTAAAACATTATTTAAAGAAAGGAAACCGATGTATATTTGGTCGGATAAAGGTTCTGAATTTTATAATCGACAAGTAAAAGAATTGTTAAAAACAAATGAAATAGAATTGTACTCAACTGAAAATGAAGAAAAATCTAGTGTAGTGGAACGCTGGATAGGAACAATGAAACAACATATGTATAAACTTTTACTGTTCATGAAACTTTTAAATATTATGATATATTAGATAAATTAGTTGAAAATTACAATAATACGGTACATTCTTCTATTAAAATGACACCTGTTGAAGCAAGTAAAGTAGAAAATGAATTAACAGTGTATAAAAATTTATATCCAGAAAAAGAAAAGAAAACTGAAAAACCTAAATTCAAAGCTGGGGATAGAGTAAGAATAGCAAAAAAGAAAGGTAAATTTGAAAAGGGTTATACTACTCGTTGGACTAGAGAAATATTTGTAATTGAAGAAGTTTTAAATACAAATCCTGTTACTTATAAAATAAATGATTTAAAAGGCGAAGAAATTAAAGGTAGTTTCTACGAACAAGAATTACAGATTACTGAGTTTTAAGTATTTTTCGAGGGGCCCCTATAGTGAATGTTTTTTTTTTTCTATTTAACACCACCCCAACAACCTCTATCCCGGAGTTGGCCAACTCCGACTGTTTTTTATTTTTCACCATATGTGTTAGACCCACCCGTATCTCTCTCACATTTTCACTTTTTTTAAATTTTCAGATTTTTTCACTTTTTTACATTTTTACAATTTTTCGATTTTTTTTCAATTTTCAATTTTCGATATTTCAGATGGTTTCCATTTCATATTCTTTTCAATACATAATAATTTATCCTCTTTTTCTTCTTTTGATATTAAACAATGTTTATGAAAAAAATCTTTTTCTCCTAGAATAATATCACTATTGTCTTCTTTAGTATTCTTTTCGCAAATATAACATTTTTATTAATTAAATAAAGTATTTCTTTGAACGCATTTTTTGTTTTATAAAAATAGTTTCCATTTTTTTCGTTGCCAAAACTACACCAACGAAATATCTTCTCCTCCTGGGAAGATATGATATTCCACACAATTTATTTTTAATATTTTTACAACAGAATCTTCTGGGAATTTTTCAAAATCCAATTGGAATTCATATTGGTCCCAAGTGAACCAACAAAATCCGCTACCGCGATGTTCAATAATAGTCATTCCACTTTTTTCTAAAAATACTTTCAGTTTATTTAATTTTTGCCTCAATCTTCTATTTTGGTATTCTACTCTTCCTTTATGTTTCAAATATATTTTTTCATCATCATCCATTTTTTATAGTTTTAAATTTAAAAATAAAAAAAATTGAATTTAAAACTATAAAAAAATGGATGATGATGAAAAAATATATTGGAAAAAATGGGGGAAAATAAAATACCTAAGTAGGAAATTAATACAAAACATAAAAAGAATGGAAGAATTTTTAGAAAAAAATGGACTGAATATTATTAATCGGGCAAATTGTGTAATTTGGCACAAATATGAATTCCAATTGGATTTTGAAAAATTCCCAGAAGATTCTGTTGTAAAAATATTAAAAATAAATCGTGTGGATTTTACTACACACGTAGTGGATTTTACTATTGATAAACCAGAATTTACAGAATATATTGCTGGTCGTAGAAACAATGAATGTGAACGTTATTGGTGTAAATTTAGCGGAGAAAAAAAAACGAAATTGGTTCACAGAAATACTTTATCTAATCAATAAAAAATGTTATATTTGTAAAAAGAACACTAAAGAAGACAATAGTGATATTATTCTAGGAGAAAAAAATTTTTCTCATGAACATTGTTTAATATCAAAAGAAGAAAAAGATGATATAATAATATTTATGGACAAGAAACTGAAATGGAAACCATATGTTAAAAATGAAAATAGAAAAAATGAAAAACATAGAATTTAAAAATGCCAAACTTCTTTCTTTATATCGCAATTTGGAATTATATGACGACATTTTAATAAACAGCACGATGGAGGATTTGGTTGCTATAAACAGTGAAGAGGTCTGGAGAAGCTAGTTTTTTTTATGGGTGGTCTGGAGAAGCTAAAAATTTTTTAGGGGTGGTTTGGAGAAACTTAATTTTTTTAGGGTTGGTCTGGAAGAAGCTAAAATAATTTTTTAGGGGTGGTCTGAAGAAGCTAAAAAAAATTTTTAGTGGGTGGTCTGAAGAAGCTAAAAAATGTTTTTTAAGGGGGTGAGCTAAACACGCCCAAACATTATACTACTCACGTGCTAGACCGGTTAGATTTTGTCAGAACTCACGTCAGGTGGACGGTTCGTGACTTGACGCCAGTACTGTTTACTGAGGGGTCCAGATTCTGTCTAGACTTCACTTATAAACGTCAATTAGTGTGGCGAATGTCTAAACAGCGATTCGATGACTTCTACTTCTAGATATTTAGATGATTTATTAAATATTGATAATACCTATTTTGATGGATTGATCAGTCAGATTTACCCCCTAGAACTTCAGTTAAATAAAGCAAATTCTTCTGATACCGAGGCCCCGTTTTTGGATTTACATCTATCTATTGTAGATGGATTTGTTTCGTGCAAAATTTATGATAAACGCGATGACTTTGATTTTGAGATTGTAAATTTTCCTTTTTTGGATGGTGATGTTCCTCGTGCGCCATCCTATGGCGTTTATATTTCGCAATTAATTCGATTTGCTAGAGTGTGTAGTCATGTAACTGACTTCAACACTCGTAATAAATTATTAACGGCCAAACTTCTTAATCAGGGTTATCGGTACCATAAACTACGCAAAGCCTTTTCAAAATTTTATAGACGCCATTCTGATTTAATTTCAAAATTCAATATTGGACTTAAATCTCTTCTGCAACAAGGTCTATCGGAACCCGAATTTTATGGTGACTTAGTATATAAATTCAGAAAAATATATTACCGCAATGACTTCAGCACCCAATTTCGTAAAATCATTCTTCGATATAAAAAGATTGGGTACAACATGGATATTATACGACAGACTGCATGCATGGTAGTTAACCCAATCACGGTTGGCAACTTTGTTTCCCTCTTTAATTGCACGCCGGTGGGTCAGGCCTCAGATTCTATGACGGCTCCAACGTAAAGGCTTATTGAAAATTAAAGAGATAATGTTGGTTGGTGCCTGATGCTCTGTCTCTGGTCGGGCTCATCGGAGTCTAACTGTTGGTTTTCTTTTGCTCCAGCATTTCAGTGGTTTCTTGCTGTCGAGTCCTCACCGTTGTCTCACCTCTGTGGTTCTTTGATTTCTGTGTTCACGGAGATGTTGCACTGATGAGTTAGGAGGCCTTCATGCGGACTGAACAAATTATTTGTCTAAATCGCGACGGAAGTAAGGGCGAGGATTGTGGCCACGTAAAATCGATTTAAGCCCCCCAGTGGAAATCTTCCACTGACCGTTCCAAGGCGGCTCTTCTGTGGCGATTTATTTATGTTGTTGTTTGTTACTTACTGTGTGTATCACTTGTGTCTTTTAATTTTGGATGGCCATATGGCCATTTTGTGGGAAAGTAACTGTCCATATGGCCTTCCTTTGTTTAGGTTTCCATTGTGGTCTGGTCGCTTAATGTTTGTATTTCTTTCCCTTTGGTGTCTTTTATGGATGGAGTAAGTTAATTGTATCAATTCCTGATCTTTGTTTTACTTCTACTTTGAATGTGGCAGAGCATGATCGCTATGGAAAGGGGTCAGTCATGGTTTGGGCTGGGATAAGCGTGAACGGTAAACCTGACTTGTACGTCGTTGAAAACGGAACGTTAATGGCAGTGAGGTACTGTAATGAGATTCTTGATGAGTTTGTGAGACCATATGCAGATGCTATCGGCCCGGACTTTATTCTGATGGATGATAATGCCCGTCCCAACCCTGCCAACGTCACTGATTCCTACCTGGAACGTGAGACAATCGTTCGTATGGACTGGCCTGCTTGGTCACCGCACTTAAATCCGATTGAGCATGCGCGGGACATGCTACAGAGTGCTGTTTCAGCCCGACCTGTGCATCCGAGGACTTTACAGGAGCTCATTGGTTCCTGAATGAAAGCTGATTTCACAAAACCGGATACAGACTCGGATGACGAGCATGCGCAAGCGATGTCGTACTGTAATTGATGCCCTTGTACGCCATACACGTTATTAAGCACGTTTGTCTAAACAAATTTGGAAATTTGTGAAAAATCAGTTGTCCAAATCCCTTCGTGTTACGGCAAATTAAGGGGGTGCCAAGACGTTTGCTGTTGTCACGCTTGAATGCAGTACCGGTTGACAAAATTAATCACTAGGTTTTGTGAAGGATACGTTTTCTATCATTATGTATCAAATTTGGATTCAGCTGATTAATTCATCCAAAAATTATTTTGCATTAAAAAAAGTGATCCCTATCAAACTTTGAGTAGTATATATATATGATAGTTTCTGCTAGTACTGATCGTAAACCAATCTTTTTTTGTCTGTATATCAGCTGACTCAGCAGCAGTCACATGATATGTTTATTTGCCTCTCTGATAGCATCATTCGCGCTAGGCTTTTAACACTGTATGGTTGTGTATTTGTATGCTCTTAGTTGTGGTTATTAAACTTATAAACATAATTTGAGTCTGGACTTTGGTTATTATTTATTATTAACACAAAGATATTACATGGTGTCAGAAGTAAACATGGATATATTAAATTCTGGAGCTCTTCCATCAATGGACTGGGACAAACATGACTTGAAAAAAAAAAGCTGGAAAAGTTTTAAACAACATGTCCAGTTTATGTTCGATGGACCACTCAAAGCCAAGGAAGAGGAAGAAAAATGTGCTTTTCTCATGCTTTGGGTTGGAGCAAAAAGGAAGGAGCATATTTCAGACTTGGAATTTATCAGTTGAGGATAAGAAAAGACTTAAGAGCTACTATGATCACCGTGTAGCATCGACTCCGGAACTTGTTACTCAAAAGTACCAGCGAAATCAATATTTATCGCAAGCATGTCACACAGTAAGGAAGGTAAAAAGCTGTTTACAGGTTTCTACAGGAGTCTGCCATTTAAAGCAAAATGAATATGCGTCGGAGAGATATTTAGCTCTTGCCTGCTTTCATGAGTCTGATAACGACTCACCGGCCCCGATAGCTCAGTTGGTAGAGTGTCCGCTCCGGGGAACGGGAGGTCTCGGGTTCGATCCCGGGCCGCGACATACCAAAGTCGTTAAAAATGGTACTATCTGCTCCTCGCTTGGCACTCAGATTTACGGGGTAGAGCTAGGACTGGTCGATCCAGTGTCAGGATAATGTGACTGGGTGTGGTATCATGTAATGTGTCTGGGACATGATACTTCAGTGAGGCAGCACTATAAAAGTGAGCATTGAGCTCCCTGTCGCAACCAGACACCGTCGTGATATGACTGAAAAATTGTTGAAAGCGACGTTAAACCCGAATTCACACACACACACTGATAACGACTCACTGGAAATCGCTAAACAAACTGAAATATTGACAGCTTGTACCAAGAACAACTAATCTTTTTCGTGGAAAGTACTGGTTTTTGCTTTGATTCAAGACCACTGACCTTCTTTTTTCCATGCCGGAACATTCAGAAGGTTAGAAAAGTCGTTGTGTATAAGTTTTAATTGAAAGGTTCGCTGTTTTTTTTGAGAAAACACAAAACAAAGGAGTACGGCAACTTGGGAAAAATGCTGAATTAACAGTACGGCAACTTGTATCACAAAATTGCCACTGGAAATTACTGACAGCATTTTAACATCGTTGTGAACGAACAACCATGATTATTATCATGTTTGATTTCATCACTCAGCCAGGGGTTGTTTCTGCTAGTACTGATCGTAAACCAATCTATTTTGTCTGTAACTGCTGGAGTTGTGAAATATACACCAGGGCCATATTTCCTCTTGAGAATTATTTGTCATTGCTTTCGCTTTGTTTTATTAGTGTAAATACTTCGGATATATTGTAGAAACAAAGTCTGCCCCCTTTAAACGGAACTTTACTTTCGTGTAATGAAGTTTATAATTTTTTTTTTTCGAAATAAATTGTCTTTTTTAATGAGCTCAAATAATTTCTACGTCGTTGTTATGATAGTTCTTTTATGGTTCTAGATGTGTTTATTCTTTTTGCCAAAGAGACTTTATTCTAACGAAGATCCTGGTGTATGCATGCTATACTCCAGTTATTTTAAATCATGACTGCGGCTATTATTTGTTCGCTTGTTTGCATTCCGAAAAAATGCCTATTCAAATATATTGAAAATTTTCCACCAAAATTTGAAAATTTTCAGATAAAAAATCTGATATTTTACATATTGCATTTCAGAACATATACTGTGGGCACTGTTTTTGGACAGAAATGCGAAAAATAATGTACACCCCTAAAAACCACAGTTTTAAGTAATCAATAAAATTAGGGTTTAAGGCGGTCAAAGTTTTACAGGCATGTTTTCATGCTGGTCTTCTGTAAGTCTTTTGAAATCGCATTCTATGTCGTGGATAATGGTTTATTATTATTATTTTTATTATTATTATTTTCGAAATCGACGGCCACGAAAGTGCCTGCATGTTGCATTCTTCATCTTGAATATTCTATCTATTTCACATTTGTACAGTTAAGCAACGACACAGACAACAAAATAGAAGTGGAGGCAATGATCAGGAATCAATACAATTAACCCACAGCCCCCAGCAGTGACACCAAAGGGAAAGACACAAACATGAAAGCCAAAACGACAGTAACTTTCACACAAAATGGACGACTGGCTACCTATCTAAAAGTGTTCAACTCCTTAAAGAAGTTGATTTAATATGTCCTGAAAAAAGTCCTTTAATAAATTTCTTTTCCGTTCACAAAAGGAGGTTACTTTCGCTTTTGTATAAAGGACAGCTAAAATAACTTTTCTCCTAGTTGTAATATTTTATCTCTGAGTGTAGGCTGGAAACATAGTCCTGAAATGTGACTTAAACTGTTAGTTTAACCCTTAAGTTCCAGCATTTTAAACAAGCAGTGTAGATCTGGTCATTCGCCGCGTTATGTGGTGTCTGATTAGGTATCCACTGTTTGGCAATGCCACAGCACACGAGCTAAGTCTATATTTTACTTTTTGCACAGAGATCGGACGTCACAAGGCGGATAAAAAGCTAAAAGGTGGACTAGCGATACTATAAATTACCGGTACCTTGATTTTATACAAGGTCAGCGGCAGGCAAATGGACAATAGCAAGCGGGAAGCTTCTGTAATTAGTAACTTTTGCTTGAATGTATACAGGATGACTGCGCGTTGTTAGTGTTAAACGCATATGAATGGTTAGACTAAAAAGTATGAAAGTGAAATGAAGAAAGGTGATGGTGTTAAATGTTAACAATAGATTAGGTAAAAGCAGGTTAAAACAGGTATGCTGTGTTCATGGCGACTTCTGACCAAGAGGCCGGACTTCCACGCTGAAATTAGTTAATGCAGGCATCAAAATAATTTTGGGAGTAAATCTGTTCAATTGCCAAGGGGAAGAATGAATACATGTAACAATTAACGTAATGCGAGTGGGTGGCTCATGCTGTGACGCGTGTTTCGATTGGTTGCTAGAAATAAGGGGAGGGAGACACTGCAACTATGCCATGAATAATTTTATATAAATAAATGACGCAGGCAAGTGACCTTCTCTGCTGCAAGGATCACTAGCCAAGATAAGGCTACATGTCGTAGGTTAAATAATTGTTCATAGTCAAGTGGATGGCTTAACATCATCGAGTTAATGGGCATAGGACTGTGTGCACAGGCTCCATACTGTTGAGACGTATTCAGGAGTTGACGGACTATTGTCTTGTATGCTGATTCCCGAACGCAGTTTTTTGTTCTGATATTAGATAAATAAAACAAAGGACTTATTAGCAGTTTAATAGGTTCTATCGATATGTATGTTTACGTTCATGTTGGTGGATAAATCGAAACCTAAGTACCTTGCAGATGAAACAATTTCGAGAGCATGATTATGCAATATATATGGTGTAAGGGTTGGAGTTCTTGGCCAGGTTATGTGCAAAACTTGAACTTCCTATGTTTGAATTCCATGTCCCAGTGAGAATCTTATGATTGGACGGTCTAAGTCCCTCTAGAGTGGTGGGGGGAGGGTAGGAGTGGGGGCTGGGTCGTTTAGGTATAATAACAATAACAAGGTGCCTAGAACTGATCCTTGCAGTACACTTGAAGTAACTGGAACCTCATCTGAGAACTCACCTTCAAGTTCAACTGCCTGATCTCTCCCAATCAGAAAAGCAGAAAAGACTTAACCGACTGGATAGTTAATCCATATACCTGTAGCTTGCGAAGGAGCTTCAGGTGACTCACCTAGCCAAAAGCCTTGCTATACCCAAGATAAGAACTATTTGTTGACCATTTAATCATGGTCTGGCAAGGTCATAAAGAAGTTGAATCACATGGATGTCACAAGATCAACACTCCCAAGCAGTTAAGTATTTCGCGATCATAAGGTATATCCAAATCAAATCAAATCAAATCGAATTTATTTCTCTCCGGTTATACAATATGATAACATGAGAACCAAAACGTTGTACAAACATACGATTTCATGGTGGCACAATGTCATGAAGAAAAGATGTAGGACATAAACTTTAATCCTTCTGAATGCCAAGTCCTTCATGTTACCCGACGTTAGAGCCCCATCCCAACTTTGTACCTCTTGCATGGCACCAGTAACAGCTAAGTACCTTGGGGTCACCATCTCTGATGATCTAAACAGGAGCCCCCACATTGACAACATAACTACAAAAGCAAATCAGACCCTTGGATTCATGAAAAGAAACATTCGGGTCCATAATAAGGACCTGAAATCAGTTGCATATAAGACTCTTGTCAGGCCGCAACTAGAGTATGCGTTCACTGTATGGTATCCCCACACTGCCACTGACATATACAAAGTGAAAGCAGTTCAGCGAAGGGCTGCCAGGTGGGCAACACATGACTATAGCTACACTTCAAGTGTTACAGCTATGCTGAAGGACCCTAATTGGCGCCCCTTGAACAACCGTCTCGCCATGATGTATAAGATCACTTATTATCTCATCCCCAATACTAGACCATCGGCCCACAATCATCCCCTTGCATACAGACAGATTTACACCCTCACGGACTACTACAAGTACACCTTCTTTCCCAGGACTATTATAAACTAGAATGCTCTACCTGCCTATGTTGTAACGCTACCCACTCTGGCGCAATTTAGCAGTGCTGTTACCTGGTGGCTGATACTTCTCCTTAAAAGACCCATTTCTGTTTCTATCTTTTAACTGTACTAACACTCTCTTTTCCCACTGTACAAACTCATTTCACCAACTTTCCTTTCCATTTATTTCAGCTAACACCCTTCAACACTTGGTTCGCCAGAAACCCTAAATATGTTCTAGAAAGGGTTATCCTTTGGAAGCAAAGAATACACCACAGAACTGGACAATATGGAGTGTACATGCTTTCTGGGCCAGACTAGCTAGTTTCGGCCAATTAGGCCTCATCAGTGACCCTCAAATATTTTCAAAATTCCACAATGGAATCAATGATCCCAAAGGACAAGAAAACATAAACTACACTATGATGTTGGGCAGGGAGACTTTTACGGCCGCCACACATTCCCAGACACCAGCTGTGGTGACGTTAAATATGTTCCAGAAAGGGTTATCCTTTGGAAGCAAAGAATACACCACAGAACTGGACAATATGGAGTGTACATGTTTTCTGGGCCAGACTAACCCTTCTGTCCATTTAAAATTACTGATAAAAAGGAGATGACAATGCAAGTAACGACGATCCAACAAACCTTGGTTTATAATAAGATTGACAGTTGTGAAACTAGTCAGAACACTTCTCCGCCATAGCACTTTATGTATAATTGTTCAAAGCAAATGCCGTACTGTTCCCAGCAAACTGGCGTCCAGTATTTTACATAGTGACGCAAATTGCCGTACTCTGGCCTTCGGGCGTTTCGGCTTGTTTATTCAGTCACAATACTCCTTGGGGGAAAAACAACTAAAACATTACAAGCAGCGAAGGATTCGGCTTCTGTTGATGCCACTAGTTTGAAGATTGTCAAAGCCGTTTCTGTAATAAATTCACAGATTGGTGAAGCTGTCATGAATTTTCGCGGTGCCAGCCATGTACCAGCCAACTCATTTGTGTGTTTAAATGACAGCTGACAAAGCTTTCCAAAATTTCCTTTTAAGAATTTCAGAGAAAATTAAGTTGAGTAAATATGGGAAGTGTGTTTAAGTTCTGACACTACGTAATAACGCCAACTTAAGCGATTACCTACCGTCAGTATAATCATTTTCCTCATTTATCTGGTATTTTTGAGTAACAAGCTCCGGAGTCGATGCTACACGGTGATGATGGGTTTGAAAGTTACGTTAAACCAACATCAAAAACCATCTACAACAGATACAAGTTTCAAAGTCGGGTGCAGAATCATGATGAACATTTGAGCAATTTGTTACGGAATTGCAACTGCTTGTCAAAGACTGTGAGTATGACAAACGGGATGATATGGCCAGAGACAGAATTGTGACAGGTGTCAAAAACTCAAAAATCAGAGCTAAACTGCTGAATGAGGGTCCTCACCGTTGTCTCACCTCTGTGGTTCTTTGATTTTTTGTGTTCACGGAGATGTTGCACTGATGAGTTAGGAGGCCTTCATGCGGACTGAACAAATTATTTGTCTAAATCGCGGCGGAAGTAAGGGCGAGGATTGTGGCCACGTAAAATCGATTTAAGCCCCCCCCCCCCCCCCCCCCCCCCGTGGAAATTTTTCCACTGACCGTTCCAAGGCGGTTCTTCTGTGGCGATTTATTTATGTTTTTGTTTGTTACTTACTGTGTGTATCACTTGTGTCTTTTAATTTTGGATGGCCATATGGCCATTTTGTGGGAAAGTAACTGTCCTTATGGCCTTCCTTTGTTTAGGTTTCCATTATGGTCTGGTCTCTTAATGTTTGTATTTCTTTCCCTTTGGTGTCTTTGATGGGTGGAGTAAGTTAATTGTATCGATTCCTGATCTTTGTTTTACTTCTACTTTTCAAAACTTACACTTGCGAAAACTCTTGACATAGCACGGACACATGAATTATCTCATTCACAGTGTAGTGCAATGGAAGATAAAAACCGTAAATGCTCTAAAAAAGAAACATTACACCAAATCAGAACATTACAGTAAATCGGACAAACAGAAAACAGAGGCTAATTAAAATCAAAAATGAGTTCCTTTAAGAGCAATGAACACATTCATAAGAAAGAAGATGGGTCATACTACGTAGTTTCGGCTAATAAAGCCTCATCAGTGACCCTGTAATGATCCGGAAAAGAAAGCCAGAGGAAACATACTGCAATTTTGCATATTTCGAATAGGCAGTCGATTCAAAGACTGATATAAATCAAAATGGGGTCCAAATAAATAAAAACCTGTCTAGAATATGAGTCTAAACCAATAATTTATTTCCGATTTCTCAGAATATTCACGCTGATCTCAAAGGACCAAAAGTAAAATATAAACTGCACTATGGTTGATGCACGGGGAGACGTTTTCGGCCGCCACACGGCACAACACCAGCTGCAGTGAAGGCAAATAAAAATAAAAAATGAGTTCCTTTAAGAGCAATGAACACATTCATAAGAAAGAAGATGGGTCATACTACGTAGTTTCGGCTAATAAAGCCTGAAAAACAAACTTGTGGTAAATGCGGATATGAACACGGCAAACTATCTATCTATCTATCTATCTATCTATCTATCTATCTATCTATCTATCTATCTATCTATCTTCTGATACTGCGTCGGTCACATTTGACCATTACCGCAGGTGTATATTACATACACTCCAGTTTTGCAGGATGAAAGCCAACACAGTAATCATGTAATTACGGTAGGGATCTTTAACCTGCACAGGGGATGGTTCTCCCTGCACAGGGGGCCTCCAGTTAACGTCCCGATCCGAAGGACGGTGCACTTAATGACATTCATCCCTGCAAATGATGCCAATGGAGCGTGTTCGGACACCGAAATTTTATCGCCGCTGCCGGGGATCGAACCCGGGACCTCTAGCATCAGAGGCAAGTGCACTAACCACTGAGCTTTCACGCTCCAATGTCCAGCGTACGGAAAGCGGTGTACCAAATGCAAACGTTTCAATCACTTCCACAAAATGTGTAAAACAAAACTGTCATTTTCCTTAAAATCAAAGAAAAAACATATTCATGTTCTAGAAAATTCCAGTGACAGTAGTGACAATGAGCTTTATGCCGGAATGATAAATGACTTGCCATTAAATTCAGTGAATCCATTAAATGATGAATGGTCTGTAAACTCAAAAATCAATGACAAATCAATAAACTTTCAGATCGATACTGGTGTAAGATGCAATGTCATGTCACAGGATACATTTTATTCCATCGGAATTAAAACACCATTGAAACGGACATCTACAAAACTGACATCATTCAGTGGACATAAATTAAGACCAGCTGGAGTAGTACAGTTGGCGTGCAAAATTCAAGGTAACGATTGTAATATTGAACTTTACCTAATAGATCTATATATATATCAGCTGGCTCAGCAGCAGTCACATGATAGGTTTACTTGCCTCTCTGATAGCATCATTCGCGCTAGGTTTTGTATTTGTATGCTCTTAGTTGTGGTTATTAAACTTATAAACAGAATTTGAGTCTGGACTTGGGTTATTATTTATTAATAACACAAAGATATTACATAGGTGTCTTCGGGTGTCTTGTGGTGTCTTGGGGCTTTCAGACTGACCGATTTTAATAGTCCGTTCCGGTATTTCGGCTTCGTTTCGGTATTTCGGCTTCGTTCCGGTATTTTTGGTTTCGTTTTGGTAACACCAGTACCGGTAATTCGATACAGTAATTACAATTGGGTCGTTAAACTGTAACTGCCCAATGAAAAGGCTTCTTGCATAAAACTTCGGTTGATTAAGCAATATGTCTGCCTCCTTATGAAGACAACATGTCAAACTCACAAATCTCCCATACTACGTAACATTTAACATCTAAGTGACTTATTAAGTAAGTGTTAGCTGCGCTATCGACATCCGAATTCGTGACTGTCGTACAACTACAAAGGGCTAGTAAGTACAGCCAGAAAACTGATGTTAAAGCCTAACTGAAAACCTGAACAGCTGATGAAAGTTTGCATCATGATCAGAATTGTTACTGGTGACATGTCAGATGACATTCATACACCAGGAATATCCTGGCTTGTAGCCCAAACAAGGGCATCAAAAGCAAATAACTCTCAGTATCGCAGGTACCAGTCCTATAGACAGATCCAATGTTTTAACACGTGACCTTGTTTACATGTCATTGTGCATGCAGTTCGTAGAAATGCGGAACACACCAAAAGTCCAAAACACCGAAACGCACTGGTAATTACCGGAACACATTAAAAAAAATTGTTTGGGAGCTAATTAAATATTTTTTTTTTGAATATGTGCTTAATATATATTTTGTGTCATATTTTGACCAAATGTAACATGTGAACATATTATTCACCCTTGCTCAGTTTTTTTTTCTTCTATTACTGCTACTCGCTCACATCTGAGCATTACGAGCAGGATTTTCTGGGTGGTAACCAGTACTTTTTTTTTTTTTTTTTTAAGCAATGAGGATGAAGTACCTTGCTCAAGGGCACAACACTTTGGTCAGCGTGAGGCTCTAACCCTCAACCTCTTGATCACAAATCTGATGCGCTACCACTGCACCAAAGCGCACCAGTTAAGAACCTAAATGATTAATCCTGTTATATGGCTGTGTGATCTGGTAAATTTTTGTCACGATGAGTTAGGTACATGTATTAGAAAGTTATAATTCATTAATTAACTTCAAAATGTTATTTTAATTAAAAAAAAATAATATAATTACGATGGGGATTAATTTATAAAAAAAAGGGTATTGTTTAATTTGAAGTTTAACATCCTCATCAACACTTTATAGGTCATTATAGAGATGTTGTTCCCATTTTGTTGGACTTTTTCCTGAAATTCAATTGAAATGACATATCAAGCCCTGCCGCATAGTGGAACCAAAGAGTTTATATGAATGGATGGGCTGACTCACATCACTACACAGTCTGATCTGGACCTTTGCTGGCGACATAGGTTTGATGACAGGTTTCCTCATGGCATGGCACATATCGGGCTGGTTCTTCAAATTCTTTAGTTAAGTTGATTTTTTAGTATACAGTGTGTTTGTATATACTTTATACATTGTTTAGAGAAAGAGAGATAGTGCGAGAGAAGTTATAACATGTTTATATGGAATTGATGAGTGATTAAATAAAACTGTTCAACTTGCTATGTTTCATCACCATTTATCCTTTTTCATTCTCTGCTCAGAATAAAACCAATAGGCTGGTGCCTTATGGACAGACATGACGTTATCAGTTCATTAGGCCGTAAACCACATATAACATCAAACCGAGAAGCCTCCGTGGTCGAGTGGTTACGCTACTCGCTTTGTAAACCAGGGGTCGCAGGTTCGATCCCGGGCTTCTCCAGACTTTCGGATGAGTCTTTAAACCGAGGTCCCGTCTCCGTATGACCTTAGCTGTTGGTGGGACGTAAAACTCAAACACTCACTCACTCACTCACATCAAACCGCGCAAATGCACCGCACCGGAACACATTTTATATAAAAATAAAATGGATTTTGTTTGTTTGATATAAGGTTTAATCAACACTGTAAAGGTCATTTTGGAATTAGATTAATTTATTGTATGATTGAAAGATCAGAATTGTTAGTAACAACATCCAAATATAACAGTTATGGATAAATACCACTTCTACAGCCTTGCTGTGGGAGCCAGCTCTTTTAGCGACGCGAGTAGAGTGGTTGGCTTATTCGCGAAGTTAAGCAACGGATTGTTACATGTGGGTTTACGGCGTCCCGCAAACCCCCATGCTGACAAGACAACCGAGCGTGATCTCTGACAGGTGTACGGGCAGCTGTGGGGTAAGGCACAAGAAAGATGTTAAATGAATGACATGAATTATTTACAGTATCTACATACAACACTCACTAACACAAAACATCACAATTTGTTGCTTCTGTAGCCAACTCACGACGTCCGCTCCGAAGGCAAAACACTGTTCTGTGCTCGGAACGGGTGACGTGAATACCCACAGAAGCAAACAACAAAAACAACAACAAAAACAAAAAAAGAAACAACACAAGACGCGACTGGCCAGTTTATAACTTAGGGTGAATCCCCCACTCGCGTGACACTTCCTCTCGCGAACTAGTAGAACTAGTCTATCAACATAGTTGATAATCTTAGGTTTAGCGATCACGTTTGCTGATCAGAGATTTAGTGATCGTCTAAATGACCTGCAGGTAAGTTGACCTCTTCCATGGTCTCACATTTGTTTACAACGAACAATGATTTAGAAGATTCTGCTTCTATCCTGGTAGGCGCTGATTACGGCGGTCTGTCCGCCCTTGCTGGACCCTAACGCCTAGCGTCGTACCAGTACCTGCTGCTATGAAGCAGGGAGCAGCAGGTCACACATTGTTGTGCCTGCAAATTACGATAACTGGACTAGAAACGAGTCACAAAACATACATGCTATATCATGATCCCCCTCCCGGAGAAGTAAGAATATGTTCATGCATATACCGTTATTGCGCATGCGCCGACCAGACATACAGGCTGATTAGTGCATGCGACAAATAACCGTACAGCAGAACTCAACTTGACTGTGCATCAAATTATCAGCACCCAGCGCTTGACACAATAATACTCAAAGTTCATGTTTCCTTACTGAGCACTACAGAAATCAATTAATGCTCACTACTACTGAGCATAATACTCATCAAATTTGTGCTCACTGCATTATCACAAGTAAGAAGTAATTGAACAGACCACGCCTTTGCGCTACCTGGCCAGCTGCCAATTACAGGAAACATAACAATCTCTATTTCATATCCTTCTCCGCGACACGGCTCACAAATATAGCTATTCACAAATTCAATACATTAATAACAGATAGAAACTACAACAGAAGATTTTCATCTATAATCCACAACATTTGTTAGTGTCTCATAAGGGCCAACACTGTTTGCCGTAAATTCTCTCTATTTGGTAGGCACCCCGTCACAACCGTCCTCGCGACGCCGATGACGCAGCTGACGTCATCCCCGCCGCTCAGGCCGTTATGACGTGTGGCGACCAAATACTCCCACTTATCATCATCACGTTCTTTATATGTACATACATGCACAAACTGAGTTAGCAGACAAAAACGGCATCATTACAAAATGAACTCGTAATTCTTCTTGAACAAAATTATTTCTAATCAACGTGAACATGCTTGTAAAATAAAATTCATTACGGTTCATCATCACGGATAACCCAACAGGCTCTTGTATGAGTTTGCCCTGATGATGAAGATGTGGTTAAACCCGTCTTAAGTTTACGTCCCCTCTACACCTAATATCATATTGGGACGGAACCACGGTTTTCTAACCACAGCTAATCAAAAGTCATGGATCAAACAAGTGACCCGGCGTTTATTAATTACATTCTACAAAAGGGGTCTAAAAGCCTAAATGAATCTAGAATGAGCGGGTGTCCAAACTTTACGTCTCACCAACATCTAGGGTCAGCATGAGACAGGACCTCACTTAGAAAGACTCATTCTACTACTGGAGAAGCCTGGGATCAATTCTGCGACGTCTAGCTGGCAAAGCTAGTAGCCTAATCACTACAGGCCACAACAGTAAATTCAGAATAGGCTTCAGAAAGTTGGGGTATACTAGAAGTAAACCCCTCCAAAACCTACAAGCATGTTCATACAAAAATAATACTAAACATAGATTTAACATACCTTTCAATATACTTTCTATTTCCCCGTCACAATGTTGTGTTCACTCTTACAACTTGACCTGCTGCTAAAGTGTCCGCTTTTTTCAGGGTTTATATATCTATGAATACTACCGGAAAATCATGCCTACTCTTATTACCTTGCTCAATTCGTGGCGAGGTGGAGATACCGGCCACAAACAAAGCCAGATAGCAAAAATCGAGTAGATAATGGATTTGCGTTCAAATAGTATATTTCCCATAGGAAAAATTGATGAAACGACCCTATAATCAATGACATGACTCCTGTCAAAACGAACACCCACACAACACGTGACGGGAATAAAAATCATATATGGCACAATTTGGCGGTTGGCGATTTTTAGGCAAATTCTATAGGACTCGGCCTTTTAGCGGCCCCCTGTATTGTAAAAACAGCTCGCTATAAACCACTCATGCATACATCGTATGATATGTGCATGACTTGTTCATGGAGCCGCACAGTTTGCGTACCATATTTCACCTAAAATATTTCACTCGCACCGCCCTACCATATATCTACTAAAATAATTTAGATGTGCATAAGCACCCGAGAGGTTTCCTATTCCATCTCGTAACAAAGGTTTCCCCTTTTGGAGAAAAAACAATCAGAAATGTTTTTTCTTTGTGTATAGAGATGGAATAGGATGAACCTATCTAAACAAGACAGCTATTTACACAACAACCGTGCGAAGAATTACCTACTGAGGTAGTCTGCCCCCAAATTTTCCTGGCCCCGAATTGCAACAATCCGAAATCTATACGGCTGTAGTTTCATTGCCCAAGGCATAATTCGAGGATTGAGAACTTTTGCTGTTTGCATATAAGACAAGGGCTTGTGGTCTGTCTCAAGCAGGAATTCTACTCCGTAAAGATACTTGCGAAATTTCTCAACACCCCAGATAATAGCCAAACATTCCTTCTCTATTACAGAATAGTTTTTCTCACGAGGCAAAAGTTTCTTGCTGGCATAAGCAATGGGAAGTCGTCCTTCCCCTTCAAATTCTTGGAGCAAAACGGCTCCTATACCAACATCAGAAGCGTCCGTCCGGAGTATGAACGGATTCCCATCATGAAAGATAGGAAGACGAAGAATAGGACTAGACGTGAGTCTATTCTTCAGGGTCTGGAAAGCCTTTTCATGATGGTCCTGCCAGTCTGTGATCTTGTTTGGTCTACTTTTCTTAGTTAAATCTGTCAAAGGGGAAGCAATAGATGAGAAATTTGGAATGAAACTGCGGTAGAAACCAGCCAACCCAAGAAATGACTTTATTTGTCTCTTAGTAGAAGGTCGAGGAGCATCCTTTATAGCTTGTATCTTGTCTTCTTGCGGTCTTACTGACTGAGCAGCTACACTGTGACCAAGACATTCGATACTGCTATACCCAATCATACACTTGGAAGGTTTTGCCGTCAACTTGGCTGTCCTGAGTCTATCTAAAACTTCACGTAATGACGTCAAGTGGTCTTTCCATGTTTCGGTAAAGATCCACATATCATCGACGAAGCTATCAACGTTAGAAAGTTCGGACAGAATCTTTCTCATCAACCTGCAAAATGTTGCTCCTGAGTTTACCAAACCGAAGGGCATAGTTTTGAATTGAAACAAGCCTTTTGGGGTTTCGAACGCAGTTAGGGGTTTTGCCTTAGACGTCATTTTTACCTGCCAATAACCTTTTGACAAATCTAATTTGCTAAAGTATTTGTGCCCCGACATTCTATTTATAACCTCCTCCATATTTGGCATTGGTTCTGCATCGAACTCCGTCACCTTATTAAGTTTACGGAAGTCAATGCAGAACCGCACCGAACCATCTTTTTTAGGGACAAGTACTACAGGGGATGAGTATGGAGATATTGATGGCTCAATAACTCCTAAATCTAACATATCTTGAATTTCCTTTTCCATTACATCCCGTACTTTATATGGTATGGCATAACCTTTTGACCTCACTGGTTCCGTCGTCAGCAACTTTATGTCGTGTTCTATTTGGTCGGTTCGTCCAGGTACACTGGATAGTACGTCCGGGTATTCTTTTATCAACGTCTCTATTTCTTTACGCTGATCCTGCGTTAACATTTCTGAAATATTGACGTCCTTAAACGTCTCTGGTTGCTTTGCAGTAGGAAAAGCGCAATCTTCCAATGAGAATTCGTCAACGTCATCATTTTCAGTTGACGGAATGGACTCTACAGAAAGCAAGCAATGTGACGTCACATTCTGACGTTCCACATATTGCTTCAGTATGTTAGCGTGATATGTGTTAACATTTCCATTGACGTCAATCTTATAATCCATTCTGTTCACTACCTCAACCACTTCATAAGGACCTTTCCATTGAAGCAATAATTTATTACTGTCTGTCGGTAGTAACAACAGTACTTTGTCGCCAACGTCAAATTTACGCGACCTCGCGCCTTTATCATAATAAGCTTTCTGCTTAATCTGAACCTTCTTTAAATTATCACGCGCTAATTTGCATGTCTGCTCTAACCGTTCCCTAAGCTCAATAACGTATTGATACGTCGAAAGAACTTGCTCATCGCGTACCTCTTCAGCCCATAATTCTCTTAATATTGCCATTGGACCTCTGACGTTACGTCCATATAACAACTCAAAAGGGGAGTATCCTAAAGACTCTTGTGGGACTTCCCTTACCGCAAATAATAAAGCTGGAAGATATTTATCCCAATCTTTTGGACGTTCAGCACACATGCGACGTAACATCTGCTTTAACGTAGCGTGGAAACGCTCTATCAGTCCGTTGCAAATTGGGTGTCTCGGACTACACGTTAACTGTTGAAGAGAAAGAAGTCTGCTGACTTCCTTCATTACCTCAGCAGTAAACTGTGATCTACAATCAGTCAACATTTCATCAGGAATGCCAACCCTACTAAACATTTCAATAAGCGCTTCCGCGACACGTTCCGTCTCAATACTCGGTAAAGCTATCGCCTCTGGATACCTTGTCGCATAATCTATCATGGTTAAAATATACCGAGATTTCCTATCAGATCGAGGCTCAATTGGACCAACTATGTCCACTGCCACCCTCTTAAATGGCGTATCAATCAATGGCATTTTTCCTAGAGGTACTTTAGTGACCCGACCTTTCTGAATAGTTCTCTGACAAATATCACAAGATTTACAAAATCTAGCGACATCACCGCAAATACCGGGCCAGTAAAACTCAGTTACAACTCTATCCAATGTCTTCCTAATACCCATATGTCCAGACATAAGCGTTTCATGAGCCAGTTTCAACACCTTTCCTCGGAAACTTTGAGGGACCACAAGTTGGAAAGAGACTTTGTTACCCTTGGTGAACTCCCTATATGCCAAACCTTTTTTCTCAATAAACCTAGTTTCACCTCGGTTTAAACCACGACTCACAGTCTTGTTCCCAGATACAACCCTTTTCCTGATGTTTTCCAAAGTTGGATCATCAACCTGAGCTTGCTTGAAAGCCTCCTTGTCATCGTTAATGATCTGATCGGGAACCTTAAGTTTTCCGTAAGGCTTCTCATCCTGCCTAGTTTGAGACCTAGTTACAGCCGCGGCTGAGAAATGAGACATATCAGGAAGTTTTGATCCATCAATGTTACCGATAACCAAATCGTACAACGTATCATCCATACACAAAGCTTCAGTTTTCCCAGTAAAAAAAGGACAATCAATGTCAATCATTGCCAAAGGATACCTTTGTGTGGATTCATCAATCAACGTAACATTTGATTCCTTCCCTATTAACTGACTATCCGAAACCAAACTTCTCCGAACGACACAGCCTGTACACCCAGTATCTCTTAATACCACCACCTTTTTATTATTAACCAATCCTTGTGCCGTCGGTAACCTTGCCTTTAAGAAGTAACAGACACCTTCCCTAGTTTCCTTACTACACTCCTCCCTATCCGAAATCAAAGGATCACCAACCTTATTTTCAAAAATACTTCCAATCTCATCACCTTTCCTAGTTACTTCCGTCTGACAAAAACTAACTTGGTGTGCTGCGCCACGTGGTGTGCTATTATTTTTACCGCGTCCGCGAAAAGACCCTCTAAAATTACCACGACCACGTGTATAACCACGACCTACATTCTGCATATTCTCATTCTTAACCTGAGAACCTTGAGCCTCTACGCGCGTGTTAAAATTTTCCTTAACACCGCTATCCCCAACTCCAGTTGCTCCTACCTCTGCGCTATACAATTGTTTCCTGTCGGGGTTCTTAAAACATTTAATTCCCCCAGGTATTAGACTTCCTGCCTTGCCGTGGCCCTGGGGGCTCAATTCCCACTGGGCACATTGCCGCTGTGGTCTTTGTGCCCACTGGGAAGAGCTAAAGGAAGTACCACCCGTTTGCCGTGGGTGGCGTCCTGTAAGCCGGAAGAAGGGATCCTGGAGGTTGAGGGTTACCTGAGGTGGCGGTGCTTCAGGTTCCCAACACGCCTCTTTGGCCTGGCTTTTCGGTGTAGACGGGTGGCCGTGCGGTCCGGCACGGTCAATCGGCTGGTCACGCCGAGCCCTAGAGATACCACTTTGCTTTCTCTTCAACTCTTTTTGTATCTTTCCTGATACCAACCATATGCCCATTTACCTTACCCTTTTCTGTCTTTTTATCTCTAGAAGGCGGTGGCAAAACGGATCAATCGTGTAGGCATTTTGTTTATGCGAGTATATCTCACGTGTATCTCTAACACCTGCGAGTTGGATAACCACTCCATTATGGTGTTCCCTTGTAGGGCTCCACGGAGGGCGGAGAGCACTTGGGACGAAACTAGAATTTTTTCCTTATGCCTCATGGAAAAAAAAATAACCGCAACGCATCTAAACACAACGCACCTAAACGTAAAAAACAAGACGATTCATCCGAATCGGATGAACACAGTCAACAAGCCAGTCAGCAGTCAAGTCAACAAACCAGTCAGCAGTCCGCTGAACCAAATTTCGACAATGTTCCGCGCTTCTTGGTTGTCTCGTCGCTTGACGATACACGAAGTGTATCCAGCCTTTCTCCTTTCGTAATTGAGAAATGTATCAACTCCATAGCCGGACACCCTAAGAGTATCAAAAAGCTCAAATCAGGTGACCTTCTATTGGAAGTCGAGAAAAAACAGCAAGTTGTAAGCCTGCTAAGCACCAATAAACTCTTTGATCTTCAGGTTAAAGTCTCTCTCCACAACACGTTAAATTCGTCTAAGGGAGTGATTCGCAGTCCAGAACTGCGCCCTTGTACAGATGAAGAGATCGTCGATAACTTGAAAGATCAGGGAGTTGTTGGTGTTCGTAACATCAAAGTCCGTAGAAGTGGTGTACTAAAACCAACAGCAACTTATGTGTTGACTTTTAATACACCAGTTCTACCCAAGAAAATCAAAGTAGCATATCTTTCCATTAACGTAGAGGTATACATCCCAAACCCTCTTAGATGTTACTCTTGTCAGGCTTTTGGCCATCATGAAAGCAGATGTCAGAGAAAAAAACTCTGTCCTAATTGTGGTGAAGAAAAGCATGTTGATAATCACCTCAACTGCAAAAATGAACCCAAATGCGTAAATTGTGATGGCAAACATGCTGTTTTCTCTCGAGACTGTCCGGCATGGAAAAAAGAAAAAGAAATACTAACCGTCAAATACCAAAGGGGGATAACATTCCCAGAAGCGCGAAAAATTGTCGATGAGCGATATATAACACCAACCACCAGTTTCGCCAGCATCACAAAGGGTACTGGTGTAAAATGTACCAGCTTCGCGACACAGACTGCTGAATCATACATAGCTGAACTGAAAAAATCTGGTGCATGGAGTAAACCCACTCCAGCACCGCAAAGTTCAACCAACTTATCAAATGGCGCAATCCAGATTGCTTCGGATCGGTCGACAGCGACCGTACCGAAGCCAGCGCCGCACGTAAAAGAGAAAAACGACTCAGGTCGTACTAATAAGGGATCGGAAGATCCGACCAAAAAACATCAATTGTCTCAAAAACATACAGACAGACAACGTAAAATGGAAAGAGACAATATTAGATTTCAGAACAGATTCGGATCTTTGAGTGACAGTGATATGGAGTTCGCTGAAACTCCATCATCACCAAATGGCAATAACAGATCGAGGTCAGCAACACCACGAGCTGGTGGTAGCAGATCTATATCACCAATTGCAGCTCCAATATAGTTTCTAGTCTTAATCTCTTCATAAAATGGATTTAAAACACAAAATAATTCAATGGAATTGTCGAGGTCTTAAACCAAATTATAATGAACTCTTATTACTTATTTCGTTATTAAACCCATCGGTTTTTTGTTTACAAGAAACTTTTTTAAAAACTGATGACAACATTGATGTCAGGGGTTTCAATACATACAACTATATCTATTCTGATGGTAGCAAACCATCTGGTGGCAGTTCAATTCTTGTTAAATTATGTTTACCACAAAGAGAGATCAAATTAAAAACAGACCTACAAGCTGTAGCAGTATCGGTTTCTCTGGATAAAGAAACTACAATTTGCTCTTTATATATTCCACCCTCATTTTCGTTAAAGCCCGAACATCTTGACTCATTGCTGAGTCAACTTCCATCGCCATATCTTTTAGTTGGCGACTTCAATGGTCACAATATTCTATGGGGCTGTAAAGATATCAATAACAGAGGAGCACTTGTTGAAGATTTTATTGCAAAGAGCGATCTTTGCTTGATGAATGATAAATCTTATACTTACCTTCACCCAGCGACAGGTCATTTGTCTTCTTTGGATCTCTCTTTGTGTCACCCATCTCTCTTCTTGGACTATGACTGGTCTGTTCATGATGATCAGTGCGGAAGTGATCACTTCCCTGTTATAATTGAGAGTGTAAACGAACCAGATGAGGACTGTAACCAGAAATGGAAAATGAATAAAGCCGACTGGGAATTATTCCATAATTTATGTGAAGAAGAGTTATCAATTGATCATTTTAATGAATCATCCGACATTGTTTCTGATTTCACAGATACACTTATTAACATATCAGAACAATGCATTCCAAAGACCTCCACAAATACTAAGAAAAGCAAGCCTTGGTTTAATAATGACTGTAAAGAAGCTATTAAAAAGCGTAAACAGGCTCTAAATAAGTTCTGCAAAAATCCCACTTCAGAAAAGCTCAACGACGTAAAAGTTTTTAGAGCTAAAGCTCGGCGAACAATCCGAGCTTCCAAACGAAAGTCATGGAGAGAATATGTCTCCAAATTGAACTATAAAACCCCCATTAAAAAGGTTTGGGATATGGTACGAAAAATTTCAGGAAAAACAAAGTCTTCTAGTTTTACACATTTAAATACTGAATTTGACACAATAGCTTCAACAAAAAAAGATATTTCAGATACTCTTGGGCACACATTCTTGAGAAATTCATCATCGCGTAATTATTCTGACACTTTTAGAAATTTCAAAAAGGACCAAGAGAAAAGAAATCTAAACTTTAAATCACTTAATCACGAAGAATACAACAAACCTTTTAACTTATCCGAACTCGTTGAAGCCATTGAAAAATCACATGATACGGCAACCGGCCCCGATGAAATTCATTATCAGATGCTTAAGCATCTGCCAAAAAGTTCTCTTACAACACTTTTAGATATCTTTAATAATATTTGGGAAACGGGGGTCTGTCCTGAGAGCTGGCGTGTAGCTACAGTTGTACCAATTCCGAAACCAGGGAAAGATCATGCAGAACCTACAAATTATCGTCCGATAGCTTTGACAAGTTGTTTGTGTAAAACATTGGAGAGAATGATAAACAAGAGATTAGTCTGGTACTTAGAGTCCAACAACCTCATTTCAGAATATCAATCGGGCTTTCGTTCGGAACGTAGTACCAATGACAATTTAATAAGACTAGAAACATTTATACGAGATGCTTTTATTAACAAAGAACACGTAGTAGCTGTCTTTTTCGACTTGGAGAAAGCATATGATACAACATGGCGATATGGAATATTGAAAGATCTACATAACATTGGCTTAAGAGGAAAACTTCCCAGTTTTATTGAAAGCTTTTTAGGGGAGCGCATGTTTCAGGTGCGTGTGGGGTCTACCGTGTCAGATTTCTATGATCAAGAACAGGGTGTCCCACAGGGTAGTATTCTTTCAACTACGCTATTTAACATCAAAATAAACAATATTGTACAATGTTTGGACGACAAAACTGATTGTTCATTGTATGTTGATGATTTTTGTATATGTTACCGTTCAAAAAATATGAAAACAATTGAACGAAAGTTACAACAAAATTTAAAAAGAATAGAAGAATGGACTGATAAAAATGGTTTCAAGTTCTCCAAGTCGAAAACGCAGTGTGTTCATTTTTGTAAACTACGGAAGAAACACGAACATCCTTCCCTGTTTTTATACGGATCACAAATTCCTGTTGTTGAAGAAGCCAAATTTCTTGGGGTCATATTTGATCAAAAGTTATCTTTTATTCCCCATATTAAATATCTTAAAGCGAAATGCTTAAAAGCTTTGAATCTTTTGAAAGTTTTAGCTCATACAAGTTGGGGAGCAGATCGGTATACTTTATTACATCTTTTCCGGTCTTTAATAAGATCTAAATTAGATTATGGGTCTGTTGTTTATGGTTCTGCCAGAAAGTCCTATTTAAAATCCTTGGATACTATCCATCACCAAGGCCTTCGTCTGGCCATGGGAGCCTTCCGTACTTCTCCCGTATTAAGCCTTTATGTAGAAGCAGGTGAACCATCTTTAACCTCGCGCAGAGAGAAACTTTCTCTTCAGTATGCTATTAGACTTGCTGCAAATCCATCTAACCCGGCATCCAAAATTTCATTTCGACCTCAATTTGTAGATAGGTATGAAACTAAACCCACAGCAATTAAACCTTTTGGATTACGTATTTTACCACTGCTGGAAAATTCAGGTATCGACCTTAAAAATATTCAAAAACATGAAACCGCCGAAGTTCCATCTTGGTGTATTAAACAACCTTCTATTCTGTTCGACTTACATGATGGCAAAAAATCCGAATCAAATCCGATACTTCTCAAACAAAACTTTCAGGTACTGCAATCACGTTACGATGATTACCAGCAAGTCTATACTGATGGTTCCAAAGAAGGAGATAAAGTTGGTTGTGCGTATGTTTCTAAAGATACGCACAAAACCATGCGCCTTCCAGATGGTTCATCTATTTTTACAGCTGAAGCCAAAGCAATAGACCTAGCTTTAGATTTTATCAGTTCTTCAACAATTCAAAAAGCAATTATATTTTCTGATTCACTTTCTGTGCTTAAGGCATTAGACCATTCATCATCTAAAAATCCTCAAATTCAAAAATTGATCGAAAAACATCATGAAATTTCTAAAACACACCAAATCTTTTTTTGTTGGCTTCCGAGCCATATTGGCATTGTCGGCAATGAATATGCTGACAAGAAAGCAAAGGAATCGCTCAATCTTGATCCATCTGTTTTTAAAATTCCTTTTAATAATTTTAAACCATTTATCAATAGATACATCTTGTCGGAATGGCAAGGCGAATGGGACCGTGCAATAAATAACAAACTCCATGCCATTAAACCTGTCGTTAGTACAAAATGCTCTCCTCCACAGTTTTCCAGAAAAGAGGACGTAGTATTAACACGACTGCGCATCGGCCATACTAGAGTCACTCATTCTTATATTTTTAATGGTGATGATCGGCCTTCTTGTGTGGGTTGTGATCAGCCATTCACTGTGAAACATATCTTAATTGACTGTGTTGACTTTTCACCCTCACGTATTTTATATTTCAAAGCTGACACTTTGCAACAACTGTTTCGAGATGTACCTGTTGATAACATTATTTTATTCTTAAAAGAAATTGGTCTTTTTCATAAGATTTAACTGTCTCAGGTTTTTATACATTATCATTCTGACTTGTTACTTTTAATATCATCATAATTATTCATGCCGTTTAACCGTTAACCGACTGACGCTTATGACCCACCAGGAGGGTTGACGCGTCGTTAAACAAGAAATCATCATCATCATCAAAACATTTAATTGTTAAATGCCCCTTACCGCATATGCTACACTTGATATCCGGTCTACCACTCGGTTTGTTCGAGTCAACTTTGTCCTGTTTACCCTGCGCTGCGCCTCTATTATCGCGTTGCCCCTTATTAATGCAACTATATACGACCCCGCGCGCTTCTGCAAACAAATCTGCCTCCCTAGCCATTTCATCTAAATTAC
The DNA here is from genome assembly GCA_963580285.1 of Lucinisca nassula. NCBI lineage: Eukaryota > Metazoa > Mollusca > Bivalvia > Lucinida > Lucinidae > Lucinisca > Lucinisca nassula. Next base: position 124,196,280 of record OY757020.1, read on the forward strand.
CAAACTGTTTTGGCTTCAGATGTACATACAGTTCTCTATTACATGACTCCAGGAACTGATCCCTTGCCATGAAATCACAGACAGCCGGAAAAGATTTTTCTATCTTTGCCATATTAAGCCATTTTTCTAAATAACTTCTCAGTCTACTACTGAACTGTATGAACGTTTCTGATTTCTCGGGCCTACTATAACGAAACTGCTTCCTAAATCCGCGCTCCGTCATGTCAAAATTCTTTAATAAAGCGTTCTTTAACTTTTCATAGTCCGCCGCATCCTCATTTGACAACCGGTCATATACGTCAAGTGCGCGCCCTTTGAGCAATGCACTTAAATACGCGGCCCAAACACTCTTATCCCATTTATTAGCCGTAGCATATTTCTCAAACCTAGATAAATAACTATCCATTTTATCTTTACCCTCTTCAAAATAAGGTAACTTAGGATCCCGGGCATGAGCCACCTTCTCAGCTTTTTGCTTTTAAAATTCTAGCTCGAGCTTCGCTCTCTGCATTTCTAACTGATTCCTTAATTCTTGGTGCTGTAGCTCAAACCCATGTTTTATTTGTTCTAAATGGGCCTCACTAACCTCTTTTGCCTCCCTTTCAGTCTGAATGCGTGCCATTTCAAGTTCCTTATTAACATTCAACATAGCTAGTTCATGTGCCCTTTCCTTTTCCTTTTCCTCTAACTTAGCTAGTTCATATACCCTTTCCTTTTCCTTTTCCTCAGACCTTAACCTTTCTAAATCCCTTTGCTCTTGCCTTTCTGCCCGCTCAATATCTTGCTGCTCCTTAACAAAACCTTGTAACTCCTTCCCCTCATAACCTAAGTCCTTTCCCATTTGCATTAAACGCTCCATTATTGATAACGTAAATCTCACGTTACTATCAAAACCACTATAAACTGATCAGTTATGATCAGTGATGATTGGATGGGCTTAACTAAAACGTTAAGATATGTGTTATACGCGTTAATCTAACTAAAACGTTAGTTATTAAAGCACACGCGATTTGAAATGTCGAATGCTTTCAGCACAGTATGACGTTGCGTACTGGTAGTCTAATATGACGTCATAAACTGACGACGTTTACAGTAAAATGCTACAATCCGAAGTTTCATCACATTACAAAACTCCGATCATAACAAGTCACCATTACTGTTTCTATTACGTCATACCTAACCTCAAGCCACTGCGTAAATATTAACGCTACCGTTATGTCAACATCAGTAAATTGTTAACGTCACTACGTCAGAACCATGTGTGGGTAAGATCAATTAGTAACTCCAGTTTAACTTAGTAGAATGCCAGGTAACACAATTAAGTGGGGTCTACTTAAGTTTTCGTTACCAAGAAAAAGTGGGGTTTGCCTTGCCTTCCTGCTCAGAAATTATCGACTTGTCAGTATTCATTCAGTTGAATACATGGGTTTCGCACTTCATCAACGCAGGAAGGAAGATTAAAGTTAATTTCTAAATGTTGCTGTCAATGCATTTTTTTTTTAAATTGATGATTCAGAGTATCAATGTGCTGTTCCACGGCCGGGAACACCAGCCAGAGATCAAATCCTCACTTTTCTGACACCAAATGTTACATGTGGGTTTACGGCGTCCCGCAAACCCCCATGCTGACAAGACAACCGAGCGTGATCTCTGACAGGTGTACGGGCAGCTGTGGGGTAAGGCACAAGAAAGATGTTAAATGAATGACATGAATTATTTACAGTATCTACATACAACACTCACTAACACAAAACATCACAATTTGTTGCTTCTGTAGCCAACTCACGACGTCCGCTCCGAAGGCAAAACACTGTTCTGTGCTCGGAACGGGTGACGTGAATACCCACAGAAGCAAACAACAAAAACAACAACAAAAACAAAAAAAGAAACAACACAAGACGCGACTGGCCAGTTTATAACTTAGGGTGAATCCCCCACTCGCGTGACACTTCCTCTCGCGAACTAGTAGAACTAGTCTATCAACATAGTTGATAATCTTAGGTTTAGCGATCACGTTTGCTGATCAGAGATTTAGTGATCGTCTAAATGACCTGCAGGTAAGTTGACCTCTTCCATGGTCTCACATTTGTTTACAACGAACAATGATTTAGAAGATTCTGCTTCTATCCTGGTAGGCGCTGATTACGGCGGTCTGTCCGCCCTTGCTGGACCCTAACGCCTAGCGTCGTACCAGTACCTGCTGCTATGAAGCAGGGAGCAGCAGGTCACACATTGTTGTGCCTGCAAATTACGATAACTGGACTAGAAACGAGTCACAAAACATACATGCTATATCATGATCCCCCTCCCGGAGAAGTAAGAATATGTTCATGCATATACCGTTATTGCGCATGCGCCGACCAGACATACAGGCTGATTAGTGCATGCGACAAATAACCGTACAGCAGAACTCAACTTGACTGTGCATCAAATTATCAGCACCCAGCGCTTGACACAATAATACTCAAAGTTCATGTTTCCTTACTGAGCACTACAGAAATCAATTAATGCTCACTACTACTGAGCATAATACTCATCAAATTTGTGCTCACTGCATTATCACAAGTAAGAAGTAATTGAACAGACCACGCCTTTGCGCTACCTGGCCAGCTGCCAATTACAGGAAACATAACAATCTCTATTTCATATCCTTCTCCGCGACACGGCTCACAAATATAGCTATTCACAAATTCAATACATTAATAACAGATAGAAACTACAACAGAAGATTTTCATCTATAATCCACAACATTTGTTAGTGTCTCATAAGGGCCAACACTGTTTGCCGTAAATTCTCTCTATTTGGTAGGCACCCCGTCACAACCGTCCTCGCGACGCCGATGACGCAGCTGACGTCATCCCCGCCGCTCAGGCCGTTATGACGTGTGGCGACCAAATACTCCAACTTATCATCATCACGTTCTTTATATGTACATACATGCACAAACTGAGTTAGCAGACAAAAACGGCATCATTACAAAATGAACTCGTAATTCTTCTTGAACAAAATTATTTCTAATCAACGTGAACATGCTTGTAAAATAAAATTCATTACGGTTCATCATCACGGATAACCCAACAGGCTCTTGTATGAGTTTGCCCTGATGATGAAGATGTGGTTAAACCCGTCTTAAGTTTACGTCCCCTCTACACCTAATATCATATTGGGACGGAACCACGGTTTTCTAACCACAGCTAATCAAAAGTCATGGATCAAACAAGTGACCCGGCGTTTATTAATTACATTCTACAAAAGGGGTCTAAAAGCCTAAATGAATCTAGAATGAGCTGGTGTCCAAACTTTACGTCTCACCAACATCTAGGGTCAGCATGAGACAGGACCTCACTTAGAAAGACTCATTCTACTACTGGAGAAGCCTGGGATCAATTCTGCGACGTCTAGCTGGCAAAGCTAGTAGCCTAATCACTACAGGCCACAACAGTAAATTCAGAATAGGCTTCAGAAAGTTGGGGTATACTAGAAGTAAACCCCTCCAAAACCTACAAGCATGTTCATACAAAAATAATACTAAACATAGATTTAACATACCTTTCAATATACTTTCTATTTCCCCGTCACAATGTTGTGTTCACTCTTACAACTTGACCTGCTGCTAAAGTGTCCGCTTTTTTCAGGGTTTATATATCTATGAATACTACCGGAAAATCATGCCTACTCTTATTACCTTGCTCAATTCGTGGCGAGGTGGAGATACCGGCCACAAACAAAGCCAGATAGCAAAAATCGAGTAGATAATGGATTTGCGTTCAAATAGTATATTTCCCATAGGAAAAATTGATGAAACGACCCTATAATCAATGACATGACTCCTGTCAAAACGAACACCCACACAACACGTGACGGGAATAAAAATCATATATGGCACAATTTGGCGGTTGGCGATTTTTAGGCAAATTCTATAGGACTCGGCCTTTTAGCGGCCCCCTGTATTGTAAAAACAGCTCGCTATAAACCACTCATGCATACATCGTATGATATGTGCATGACTTGTTCATGGAGCCGCACAGTTTGCGTACCATATTTCACCTAAAATATTTCACTCGCACCGCCCTACCATATATCTACTAAAATAATTTAGATGTGCATAAGCACCCGAGAGGTTTCCTATTCCATCTCGTAACACGGATATCGCAGTAAGTACCTGGATGGGTGACCGCTTTGCTTGACTAAGTTGACTTCGTGAACAACCCGGCTTACGCTGCATTGGTGGCAGCGGTGGGATGGAAACAGTGCTGTTGGTTTGTTACATAGTCTCCGCCCTCGGGTTAAGCCTTGTGAGGCATGTCTGACTTCTGGACAAGAGATGAGGGGGAGAAATGTAACGGTTATGGATAAATACCACTTCTACAGCCGTGCTGTGGGAGCTGGCTATTTTAGCGATGTGGGTAGAGTGGTTGGCTTATTCGCGAAGTTAAGCAACGAATATCGCGGTTAGTATCTGGATGGGTGACCGTGTTGCTTGACTTCGTGAACAACCGGGCTTGCGCTACACTACACACTGAAAAACTGTAATTAAGTCATAATTACTGTTTTAAATGACATGAAATAAAAAAAAAATGAGTGTGTTCCGGTAATTACCAGTGTGTTCCGGTATTTCTACGAACCCTTGCGCAAGCGCAGAATTACTTTTCCTTTTGATAACGATCTTTCGTGGTTGGCAAAAAGCCCCTGCTTCCATATAAACACATTGTAAATAGGTTTAATATTATGGGCATGTTTCAGTTGACTGTCAGAGAAAGTCGATCAAATTACACTTTAAATGAGTAGATAAATATATTTTATAGTTCATTCCTGCATCTTCCGCGTTTTTAGTGATTCATTTTGCGCATTTTTATTACAAAAATTTAAGACCGTCCCACCTCGTTACATGCATAAGTTTAACAGGTAATAATCATCAAAACATCCTCAATCTTCTAGAAACCAATAATTACTAGCTAAGACTTGCGTATTATAAAAGTTTAAAGGTCAATATTGTCGTTTCGATTCCAAACAAAGTACAAGTTTACAAAAAACATCGCATTTACAATGGCGATAAATGGCCAAAGACGTTTTTGCCCACCACAGGTAAGTCCCGGCAAATAGTATTATTTAGTGATGACGTAGTGTCTGGATGTGTCTATAGTGATGCCCTGAAAAACTATTTGTTCCCTAGAACTATTCCTCAGTGGAATAGGCTTCCCTCTTCTGCGGTGAATGCCAAGACCACAGAGGAGTTCAAAGCCCGCACAGTATAAGATTGAGACTCAGAGGTATGTGTTTTAGGATACCTTTGTGTTGTTTGTTTGTTTGATTTGAGGTTTTACATCCCCGTCAACATTGTAAAGGTCCTTTTGGAGACGTTGCTTCCAATTTTGTGGGACTTATACCCGACATTGATATCATGAAATGATATCTCAAGCCCTACCGCCCAATGAAACCAATAGGGTTTATAAGCATGGACAGGCCCACTCGCCCTCTGTGTTCAGATAAGGGCTCATCCGATGATGATTTTTTTAAGCTAAATTCTAAATTTAGCTGCCCACCTAACTGAGGTAATGGCCAAATATGACTGACTTAGTATGAGAAGATAGATCTTAAGGTCAGGAGATCAGATCAGACCAGATTCACAATCTGTCACCTGGGCAGCAGGGCTACAAAAACGTACCAGACCAAATCAACACAGAAAAACAGACCAAATCAAAACAATGTAAACCAATGCCAGGCAATCTCAATTAAAAGGAGTAAGGGAATTATAACAATACCTTTGTACCTTACTCTAGATCAACTAAAAACCTGGCTTCACGCAGTCTCATATAAAATAGTAGGAATTAAAAAACTGAGGCAACTGGAAAAGCAATATTACACTTAAGTACAGAACTGGCTCCTTTAGAGATTAACTGTGGCACTCATAATGATTCAGTAAATCCAGTTTATCAGATGCACTTGTTGCCAGAAATTTGGACACTATACCAGTATTAATTTTGTAGATCTAATTTCATTGCCTGTGCACATTGTGGAGGCTGGTACCACAGTGTAGCTGATTGTAAAGTAAGATATATTGCTGCCGCTAGAAATTGCACCAATTGTAATGGAAGCCACTCTGTAGACTACAGGTTTTGTCCAGTTTATCTGAAATATAAAGACAATGTTGACGGAAAAAAAATAAGGTCATAAAGCAGGAATGGGAACAAAGAAGAATGGAAACTACAGTAGAACTTTGATGGCTCGAACACCGATGGCTCGATTACCATGGATGTGTCGAACCCATTCTTGAGCCCCTTGCGAAATCCTTTACATAAGAAATAGTGGGGGATAATTAAGGAGATTTTAGTCTTTTATCTTGGAAATGTATGCTGTGTGTACTCATTAGAATTGCCTTGATGAGGCGATTCTAATGAGTACACACAGCATACATTTTCATTATAGAACACCAAAAAGATGTCTAAAACTATCTCGTTATGCCTCCTGGCAGTTACTTTCAGTGGCTCGAACTACCCTTGTCTCGAACAGATTTTCGTGGTCCCAAAGGTGTTCGAGCCATTGAAGTTCGACTGTATTAATCAAGCAGAAGTTAACCAAAATATGTCAGCTAAATTAATGGTATTAAGGAAGCAAAAGAACAGGGACTGAATGAAACTCATTTGGGGCTGCTAAGAGCAAATCAATGCAAAGAAAACAATAATAAAGCTGAACAAATATCAATGGACAATTTTCAAATAAATCAAGTACCTAAGGGAAATGGGACAAATGGCAATCTAGTCATGAAACAGCAACTGGAAACTGTCCTCAAGGTCATACTTGATCCAAAAATCTTGAACAAAATAGCTAGAATATCAAACGATAATGAACGCAATGCTTTCATTGATGTACTTGTAGACCAGTCTGAATTGTTTGAACAGACCAGCCAATCTACTGAACATACATTTGTACCGAAATTTCAAACCCTGCTGAGGCAAAAATAGGTCCTAAGCCTGAGGCAAAAGACTTAACCAATGAGGCTGAACGGGAAATTAATTTATATCAGTCCAACGAGAGCAATAAAAAGAAACCAAAGGCATTGTTGATGTCAATAACAGTCTGAAATCCTTTAAAGGCAGGAAAAATCATATGCAGATGTAACAGTTACTAAAACCGTAAAGGCTTCAATAGCAGCAAAACCACTCAGAAAACCGAAAATAAAATAAAAAAGGTTTAACACCACAATCTTAACGTAAGTTTAGGGCAAGAAACCAGCCAAATCTGTAGAGAACAAAAAAATGAATGGGCAGAGTTCAAACGTAAGTGTAGGGATGGTAAGGGCTATGAGTAATATTTGACAGTCTTCATCATACAGTCGAACTTCAATGGCTCGAACACCTTTGGGACCTCGAAAATCTGTTCGAGACAGGGGTAGTTCGAGCCACTGAGGTTACTGTCAGGAGGCATAACGAGATACTTTTACACATGTTTTCGGCGTTCTATAATGAAAAATGTATGCTGTGTGTACTCATTAGAATCGTCTCATCGAGGCGATTCTAATGAGTACACACAGCATACATTTGCAAGATAAAAGACTAAAATATCCTTAATTATCCCCCACTATTTCTTATGTAGAGGATTTCGCTAAGGGCTCAAGAATGGGTTCGACACATCCATGGTAAACGAGCCATCGGTGTTTGAGCCATCAAAGTTCTACTGTATTTGATTTATTCTGGTTATTTGTTTTCAGACAGAAACTGATTAATCTTTACTGCCGTGAAGCGGAGCTGGGATTTTTAGGGGTGCTTTCTAAGGCTGACACGATTAATCGTATAATCGATTAATCGATCGATTAATTCCACAAAAAATGATTGTCATTTCTCATTTGCTTTTAATCGATTACTTGATAGGTACAATTTTCTACCCAAAGTCATGCCTAAAATAGATGATGAGTGGCAAACAGTGCAGACCCTGCGGCATCTCATCTGGGTCTACACTGTTTGCTCAGGCATTCTGTTCAAATATACATATGATAAAGTGCAACCTATGGTAAGAGTCATGCTCAGATAGAAAGCCAGACAGGTAAAATTATGACAAAAACCTTAGCGATTACTAATCGATTATCGATCGCAATGACAGGACTGATAATCGATTATCTTTTCAGCTCCGATTAGCCAGCCCTAGTGCCTTCATCTATCTGTCGGTCCGTAACACTTTGTCTCTCCTGAACCCTTTGATAGATTTTCATTAAACTTTGGTCAAATATTTTCAGTGAGCAGTACCCATAAATGAGCCATGCTGACTCAAGATCAAGGTCACAGGTGAAGGTCATAAGTTTGAAACTTTGAATTTTGTGTCCGTTCCATATCTCCTTCATGGTCATCCCTGTATGGATTCTCATTAAACTTTGGTCAATTATCCCCCTCAGTGAGCTGATATGCAGAACCCATAAATGAACCATGCCGGCATATGGTCAAATTCACATTTAAAGGTGACATTGTAGGAGGGATAAAAAAGTGTGAATGTGAAACACGATAAAACAAATGATAGTGTAAGTGCAGAATGAGTGGAGTTTAAAAGCAGGTAAACAGCATTTGGGGGCTTAGTGTGATTGATTGCCCTAACTCTCTCCATGAAACAGTTGGGATCACTAATAAGTGTAATCTCTCGAGAGTACAAGTGTTCCCGAATAAAACGAATGCTGGTACATTGTAGTAAGAAGCATGGATATGAATATGTCTGAAGGCAAGGGGGTGCATGTGAAGAGTTGGAACATCGGGTATCTCAAAACATCACGAAAACACGCCTATATAATTTTGACCACCTTTAACCCCACTTTTATATTGTAAAACTGGGGTTTTCAGGGGTCAATATTATTTTTTCTTATTTCTGCTCAAAAACATAGATTGTGGGTAATTGATAGAACCGCCTCGTCGTGGCGGTTATAGCGAGTGCCCGCAATCTATGTTTCGAGCAAAAATAAGAAAAATATCACATTTTTTTATCTGGAAACGTTCCTTTTTGGGATGGTTAAATCTCCCAATACATTTGTATAGGTGTGTTTTCGTAATGTATGGGGGTACTTGGATGGCTACATAGCCATATATAATTCTAATTTCTATGAAACACAATAAGGCATGCATCTGTCTGTCTGTCTGTATTCCAACAATGGTCAACCCATGTTGTCAAACATTCTAGTTACTCTTCCATATGGGGAGTTTTTATGTTTCACCCACCTACCTGCTCATCGCTATAACATTTCTATTTTACTTATATTTTTAGCCGACTGAGGAAGCGTATTTGACCTGAGGGTGTTTTGTTTGTTTGATTTGTGGTTTAACGTCCCCATCAATACTGTATATATAGGTCATTTTGGAGATGTTGCTTCCCATTTTGTGGGACTATTACCTGGCATTGAGATGAAATGACATCTCAAGTCCTATCGCCCAATGAAACCAATAGGGTTTATAAGCACGGACGGTCTGACTCTCACCGCTTCACCTGGGCAGGTTTAGATTCTCTAAGCGGTTTACCAGTACTCGTGTGCGGTCAGTTTCAGCTCTGCGTGGAAGCATCATGCAGCCCATCTATTTCTTCAAGCCCTGATGGGCAGGGTCGGACCTGATGGCGTACAGTAGTTTTATAAGTCAGCTCTTTTACAGATTCATTTTTAGTATTATGTTTCTTTTGACAAATCCAAGTGTTCTGTTAGCTTTTGCAGTAATATTGTTTCCATGGCAGGGCCAAACCTGACCCGGAGAATTATGGAGAAGTGACTTCTCCCTCCTGGAAAAAAAGGGAGAGGTATGCTGAGTCTAGGGAGAAGTGAGTGTGGCTGGATGGCAGACAATGGCAGTGTAATGGGCTATCCTGTAAACCCTACTTTATTTGGAGAAAAGTAGGGTATACATCATACATTTAAAGGGGTATAAAAACATCTTTAATTGATACTGACTGTGAGTGAGATTTGCCTTTAAGACGAAGAAGATTGGAGCCCACATGACACTGTGAGAATTTTTGATGACTCCTGAAAGTTGTCTAACAGTTTGAAAAAAATGTTGAAAAAAAACAACAACAAAGTTCTGAACTGAATCTAGGCTGACAATTTCACTATCTATACATATACCCATTCTCTTTGTATCATTATTTGTGCAAATGTCATATCCAAACAAACATTAATACAGATTATACAGAAACATGACATATTATGGTGTTCTGGGGTAATAATCTATAAATATTTGGGGAAACTGTAAACTTTCTTATATCCAAACCATGTTATAATGAATAGTGTTATAAAGAGGTTTATGATTATTTGTTAGATATTATAGATTTCACTGATATGAAGGTCACTGTGGGCACATCTGAATTCCTGTCACATGTTTTTTAAAAATTAGTACTTGTAAAAACGTTTGCAAGGGGAGCAACTTGGCTATTTGTTTTCATGACGTTCGATATTTACTGTATATTTTCTGTCAAATAATAATTACTTTCCATTACCATTCAGAAATTTTACCTCTTAACATCCTCATAATACTAAATAGCTTTAATCATCAACCGTTTGACGCTTATGACCCACGGCCCCAACCCATCGGGGCTTGAAGAAAAAGATGGGCTGCATGATGCTTCCAGGCAGAGTTGAAACCAGCCGCACACGAGTACTGGTTAACCGCTTAGAGGATCTAAGCCTGCCCAGGCAAAGAGGTGCCAGTCGGACCGTCCATGCTTATAAATCCTATCGGTTTGATTGGGCCAGTACTCGTGTGCGGATTGGTTTCATCTCTGCGTGAAAGCATCTTGCAGCCCATCTATTTCTTCAAGCCCTGATTGGCGGGGTTAACATCATCAGCATAGTTACATGTATTTTCCATTTACAAAATTAAAAATTGCAACCTACATTTTCTAATAGAAATGGATGTGAAAGCGATATAGAAACAAATCAATGCCAAAACAAACACATTGTATATATTTTTAAATGGTATTTAAATCTATATACACCACAACCTCTTTATAACACTATTATTGGGGTCCAAAGCAGAAACAGTGTTAGTAAACAACCCTGATATATGCAAACAAAGATGTGCAGATTATATAGAAAAATGACCATTTATGGTCATTTTTATGCCCCCGCGTATTCGGAGAATACCGGAAGGGCATTAAGTTTTACCCCTGTCAGTCCGTTCGTTCGTCCGTGCGTCTGTTCGTCTGGTGACATCGTGTCCGGGCCATACCTCCTAAACCGTATGGAATATATTCATGAAACTTCACAGTTGCATTCATCACACTGAGACGATGTGTCATGAACAAGGAAGACAACTCTTGCTTTTTTGGTTTTTGAATTATCTGCCCTTGACTTTGTACCATATAGTAAACCGTGTCCGGGCCATAACTCCTAAACCATATGGAATATATTCATGAAACTTCACAGGTGCATTCATCACACTGAGACGATGTGTCATGAACAAGGAAGACAACTCTTGCTTGTTTAGTTTTTGAATTATCTGCCCTTGACTTACATCCATATATAGTCAAATGGTATGTCGTGTCCGGGCCATAACTCCTAAACTGTATAAAATATATTCATGAAACTTCACAGGTGCATTCATCACACTTAGACGATGTGTCATAAACAAGGAAGCCAATCATTGGTTTTTGAATTATCTGCCCTTGACTTAGTTCCATATAATAAACCGTGTTCGGGCCATAACTCCTAAACGTATGGAATATATTCATGAAACTTCACAGGTGCATTCATCACACTTAGACGATGTGTCATGAACAAGGAAGACAACTCTTGCATTTTTGGTTTTTGAATTATCTGCCCTTAACTTAGTACCAAATGGTAAACAGTGTCCAGGCCATAACTCCTAAACCGTATGGAATATATTCATGAAACTTCACAGGTGCATTCATCACACTGAGACGACGTGTCATGAACAAGGAAGACAACTCTTGCATTTTTGGTTTTTGGATTATCTGCCCTTGATGCATATATTTTATGATTGATTTGAAGTACATTTGTAATATTTTTATCCCCTCGCACAACATAGTTGTGAGGGGGGATGTAGCATAACTTCACACAAATGTTCCTTATAAAAAATTCTCGAGCAAGTTCGACTTTCAAGGTCATGACCTCAAGGTCAAGGTCACTGTGGCTATTTTTAGAAAAACTTTGTCATCGCTCTAGCGCCTACATTTCTTCACCAATTTCATTATAACTTCACACAAATGTTCCATATAAAAAAATCTTGAGCGAGTTAAACTTTCAAGGTCATGACCTCAAGGTCAAGGTCACTGTGGCTATTTTTAGAAAAAATTTGTCATCACTCTAGCGCCTACATTTCTTCACCAATTTCAATATAACTTCACACAAATGTTCCTTACAAAAAAAATCTCGAGCGAATCGACTTTCAAGGTCAAGGTCACTGTGGCTATTTTTAGAAAAACTTTGTCATCGCTCTAGCGCCTACATTTCTTCACTGATTTCAATTTAACTTCACACAAATGTTCCTTATGACAATATCTCATGCGACTTCGGCTTTCAAGGTCAAGGTCACTGTGGCTATATTTAGAAAAATTTTGTCATCAATCTAGCGCCTATATTTCTTCACCGATTTCATTATAACTTCACACAAATGTTCCTTATGACAATATCTCTAGCGAGTTCCACTTTCAAGGTCAAGGTCACTGTGGCTATTTTTAGAAAAACTTTGTCATCACTCTAGCGCTTACATTTCTTCACCGATTTCAATATAGCTTCACACAAATGTTCCTTATAACAATATCTCAAGCCATTTCGACTTTCAAGGTCAAGGTCACAATGGCTATTTTTAGAAAAACTTTGTCATCGCTCTAGCAACTACGTTTCTTCACTGATTTTAATATAACTTCACACAAATGTTCCTTCTGACAATACCTTGAGCGAGGTTGGCTTTCAAGGTCAAGGTCACTGTGGCTATTTTTAGAAAAACTTTGTCATGACTCTAGCCCTTACATTTCTTCACCGATTTCAGTATAACTTCACATAAATGTTCCTTATGACAATATCTCGAGCTATTTCAACTTTCAAGGTCAAGGTCACTGTGGCTATTTTTAGAAAAACTTTGTCATCGCTCCAGTGCCTATATTTATTTATGGATGTTAATAGAACTTCACACAAATGTTTCTTATGATAATATCTTGAGTTGCTTTGACTTTCAAGGTCATGACCTCAAGGTCAAGGTCACTGTGGCTATTTTTAGAAAAACTTTGTCATCGCTCTACCGCTTACATTTATGATTGATTTGAAGTACATTTGTAATATTTTTTATGAATGGCATTTGGCGGGGGCATCCGTGTCCTATGAACACTTTTTCTAGTTCTATATAATCTACACATTTTTGGGATCCATCTTGAAATCCTGTTATATCCAAACCGTGTAATAAAGAACCGTGTAAAAACAAGGTTGTGGTATATAAACAAAAACTATAGCTATCAAAATTCAAGTAACTGTACTAATGTGGCTGTTTTGCACTTGTTAAAGTTGCCGACTGTATCATGTACGTATGGCACGAGCTAACGGTATGGAAAAAGATCTGTATTATATAGTCTAATGGGCCTCTGTGGCCTAGTGGATAAGAGTGCTGACTCTTAATCATTAGGTCTGTCACGTCTTTGGTTCGAGCTTGGTTCGGGTCACATGTGAGACATCAAGTTCTGCAATGGAAGGTCAGGTGGATTTTCTCCGGGTACTCCAGTTTTATCGCCCACCTGATTAACAATCGGCTCATTATGAGTGAAATAATCTTCATAGGGCCATAAAACCACCCCCCCCCCCAAAAAAAAGCATTACCTAACCTTAATTGGCACATATTGCAGAATAAACCACTTGCTTTATTCTGTGCAATGACACTACCTAGTAGGAAACAGCCAGTTGATCGAACGATTACCAGCATGCGATTTTCACTTTATTGTTACTATTCACAATGAAGACACAACAAAAAAAGGAAAAAGAAAGAAAAAGTGAAATTTCAGGGCAAAGTTTTTCTCACTTTTGAAGCCCAAGTTGGCAAAGTCAGCCCCCACAGGGCGAATTCTTTGCCTGTGTTACCCTGTAGCTTCTGCCCTGCATGGTTGTTCCAGTTTAGGTCTTTAGAGATGGTTATAATAATACGAGATATTTTGCATCATCTTCTGTCTCGAGAACTTTACTGTGAAGAAATCTAGGCGAAATCCTTTAACCCACAGGATACCACTAAAAACTGCATCTGAAAATGTCATCTGTATATGTCGTCTGCTGCATATTCTTGCAAACTATTCCAACATACCGGTATTTTGCGTGCAGGCAAACAGTGTGGACCCTGATCTGATCTGGGTCCATACTGTTTGCAACAATGACTTTTTTTTAGTTACCAGCAGACAACATAGCAGACGACAGTTGTTGTGATTGGCATCTTATCAGTTATGGGTAACAGGGTTAACCCATTTGGTACCGGAAACCCCAAAAAGGGTACCCTGGCAAACAGCGCTGGCCCAGATCAGACACTGCAGAACGCGGCGACTGATCAGGGCCTACACTGTTTGCAAAAATTTCAGCTATTTTCCAAATTAATTTTGAAGAAGACACAACCTGACAACCCTAAATTTTGAAATGGACCCATGCTATATATAAGGAGGACGATTCCATTTGGTACAAAAAGATTCATGTTTTATGGGGAAAATATTTCAAAATATCCTGTGTTCAAGACTCGAACCACAGCGGTGAGAGACGTAATGATTAACCCATTTAGTACCGGAAACCCCAAAATGGGTACCAGGGCAAACAGTGCAGGCGCAGATCAGACGCCGCAGAACGCGGCGTCTAATCACAGGCCTCCACTGTTTGCTAAAAGTTCAGTCATTTTCCAAATACATTTTGATGAAATCACAACCTGTCACCCCTATATTTTGGAATGGACTCCTGCTATATTTAAGGAGGAAGATTCCATGTGGTACTTAAAGGGTTAAAAGTCAATGCAATTACCCATTATAGGCCACTGATACACAATAATTTCACGATGTACTTGAACATCTTTGGTGTTATATTTCGGCATATGCACAGAATTTTCGGTAGTAAAAATGTCAAGAATATCTGTCATTGCAATCACTGGGTACAGCATCCAATGCTTAAAACATCCGTAAACTTTAATTTTCGTATTTAGCCAAAATTTCCGAATTTTTCGATCAAACTCCACTTAAAAGATTTGACTCCAATTTTTACCATGGATGGATTCTTGGCCCATTGTATGCTAGTGGACTCTTCCATTGCTATATATTAGACAAGTCTATTTATCATATAAGTGGTGTCAGACTTATTTTTTTCGTTTTTATTAGCTCACCTGTCACGTAGTGACAAGGTGAGCTTTTGGGATCACTTTTTGTCCGTCGTGCGTCCGTCCGTGCGTGCGTCCGTAAACTTTTTCTTCAAACGACATCTCCTCCTTAACCTCTGATCAGATTTTGACCAAACTTCACAGGAATGATCATTAGGTGGTCCCCTTTCAAAGTTGTTCAAATGGTTCCGGTCCGTTACACATTGAGGTCACAGAAGCAAAAAAAATAGATTTTTTTTCATCGAAAACTTAAAAAATCTTCTTCTCTGAAACCGCAAAGCCCAGGACATTGATATTTGGTATGAAGCTTTATCTAGTGGACCCCTACCAAAATTGTTCATATTATTGTGCTGGGCCCGAAAATGCCCCCGCACCGGGGCCCTTTGGTTTTACATGGGCTTATATATGGAAAATCTTTAAAAATCCTCTTCTCTGAAACCGCAAGGCCCAGGACATTGATATTTGGTATGAAGCTTCATCTAGTGGACCCCTACCAAGATTGTTCAAATTATAGTGCTGGAGCTAAAAATGCCCCCCTGCACCGGGCCCTTTGATTTTACATGGGCTTATATAGGGAAAATCTTTAAAAATCTTCTCTGAAACCGCAAGGCCCATGTCTTTGATATTTGGTATGAAGCTTCATCTAGTGGACCCCTACCAAGATTGTTCAAATTATAGTGCTGGATCTAAAATGCCCCCGCACCGGGGCCCTTTGGTTTTACATGGGCTTATATAGGGAAAATCTTTAAAAATCTTCTTCTCTGAAACCGCAAGGCCCAGGACATTGATATTTGGTATGAAGCTTCATCTAGTGGACCCCTACCAAGATCGTTCAAATTATTGTGCTGGGGCCGAAAATGCCCCCACACCGGGGCCCTTTGGTTTTACATGGGCTTATATAGGGAAAATCTTTAAAAATCTTCTTCTCTGAAACCGCAAGGCCCACCAGGTCTTTGATATTTGGTATGAAGCTTCATCTAGTGGACCCCTACCAAGATTGTTCAAATTATAGTGCTGGAGCTAAAAATGACCCCGCCCCAGGGCCCTTTGGTTTTACATAGGCTTATATAGGGAAAATCTTTAAAACTCTTCTTTTCTGAAACTGCAAGGCACAGGTCTTTGATATTTGATATGAAGCTTTATCTTGTGGACCTCTACCAAGATTGTTCAAATTATAGCCCTGGGGCGAAAAATGCCCCCGCTTAGGGGGCCCTTTGGTTTTACATAGACTTATATAGGGAAAATCTTGAAAAATCTTCTTCTCTGAAACCAAAAGGCTTAGGTCTTTGATATTTGTTATTAAGCTTCAGCTAGTGGACCTCTACCAAGATTGTTCAAATTATAGCCCTGAGACCAAAAATTCCCCGCCATGTGGCCCTTTGGTTTTACATAGACTTATATAGGGAAAATCTTTAAAAATCTTCTTCTCTGAAACCACAAGGCTTAGGTCTTTGATATTTGT
This sequence comes from Lucinisca nassula, assembly GCA_963580285.1. Lineage (NCBI taxonomy): Eukaryota > Metazoa > Mollusca > Bivalvia > Lucinida > Lucinidae > Lucinisca > Lucinisca nassula. Next base: position 124,213,048 of record OY757020.1, read on the forward strand.
TATGAAGCTTCAGCTAGTGGACCTCTATCAAGATTGTTCAAATTATAGCCCTGGGGCCAAAAATGCCCCTGCTCCTGGGCCCTTTGGTTTTACATAGACTTATTTAGGGAAAATATTGTTTTACATAGACTTCTTTATGCAGGGTAAACCTTTAAAATCTTCTTCTTCATTGAAACCACAAAGCCCAGGTCTTTCATATTCGATATGAAGCTTCATCGTGTGGACCTCTACCAAGATTGTTCAAATTATAGCCCTGGGGCCAAAATTGACCCCGCCCGGGGCCCACTTATTATACATTGGATCAGGTGAGCGAACCAGGGCCCTCTGGGCCCTCTTGTTCTTATTTTTGATGGCCCTCTTGTTCTTATTTTTGATGGAAAATTCTGTTAGCAAATAGTGCAGGCCCTGACCAGACGCCACATTCTGCGACATCTGATCTGGGCCTGCACTGTTTGCCAAGGTACCTCTTTAGGGGTTTCCCGCATACAATTGGTTAAAATCCTAGTGATAACTCTGGCCTGCTTTTTACAAGTACATGTACACAATGTCAGAGCACAAAACATATACATGTATTGTGAAGATGCATTAAAGCCTGTATCTCAAGTTGTATGGTACATGTGTACATGTAGTCTTAAATAATTAGTACAAATGTATATTACCCAATTACACCTGTGGACACAAAAGCGTTCAAACTTTGATGAGCTTCATTTCATTCTGACTTGAAACATCCTTTAATATATCCAACATCCTATTCAAAACACTAGGTGGTGTACATTTCATTGCTGACTACTGCACTGTCCAATCAAAATACATCTCAAATGTCAATCAGATATTGTTTTCCAAAATGAGACCAATCAATGGCTTGATCTAGTTTTAGAATTCTTTGATGAATGACATTTGCTTGTCAAACTAACTTGATGCAAAGAGATTCGTTGAAAGTTATTTCATAGGAGTTTGAACGCTTTTGTGTCCACAGGTGTAGTTCCAATAAAGTGGGTAACTTGCGGCCCCCGCTCATCAGGGCTTAAAGAAATAGATGGGCTGCATGATGCTTCCGCGCAGAGCTGGAACCCACCCGCGCATGAGTACTGGTAAACCACTTAGAGGATCTAAGCCTGCCCAGGCAAAGGGGTGCGAGTCCATGCTTGTAAACCCCTATGTCATTTCATCTCAATGTCGGGTAAAAGTCCCACATAATTGGAAACAACGTCTCCAAAATGACATTTACAGTGTTGACGGGGACGTTAAACCTCAAAACAAACAAAACAAAACAAAGTTCTAATAAAGTGGGTAACTCAATATGAGATACCCAGTCATCTCTTCAAATACAGTAAAATTCCTATATTAAGACCACCTTCAGGACTGTTCAAAAGTGGTCTTTTAGACCACTTTTGAACAGTCCCAAAGGTGGTCTTTGACCAGAAGACACTGGTTGAAGACAACACAAAGAAAGAACTACTGAAACCTTCTAAATAAGTTTTTTAAAGCAGGATAAGTCTTAATTTTAGGTGGTCTTAATAGCAGAATTTCCCTGTACTGAATTAACCCTTATCTTGCTGAATATTCATTTAAGCCACACCCATTTCTGTCTATCAACCAATCAAATTACTTGATGTAATTTATTGCTACAAATTCATAAACTGAATTCCAAACAGTGTAGATCCTGATCAGATGGCTTCTTCAGAAGCCATCTGATCTGGATCTACACTGTTTGCAAAGAAAGGGGTTGTCGTGAACAGCAAGAGAAGAGTTAAATTTGAGTATAGTGGGTATTACCCAATTCCAGACAAAAGCTTATCTGTTGTTCTGTCTGAGAACATATCTGGCTTTTATTCCATCGCATGCAAGACCCAGGTTTGTAGCCCTATGCTAAAGGTCAATCTTAGCTGCTAGAGGCAAAAAATGTTGTATTCGCATTATGTCTGTAACAAAACACTCATTTCTGTGTTCCATGCCATATAGCGGGGACATCTGTCTGTGTCCTATGGACACAAGTCTAGCTTCCATATAAATTTATTATAACATGTATTTCAGCATCAGAAGACAATGAGTTATCCCAGGATTCCTCATCGCAAGAAAAGAAGATGGCAGCAGGCTATAGATCCTCCTTTTCCTGTTCCCATAGCAACCATAAGTAATGTTGCCACCAGTGAGAAAAACTGGTACTACTTTACCGGAGAACTTGAACGAGACCATGTGACAGTGAATCATTCCGGGGATATTCACATCTTATACAAAATGGTTGGTACGCTTTTTTCATACACTCGTTAGTAAACTGGGCCAAAAACATAAATCTCATAAAACGCAGTTTTGAATGTAACACATGCCATGGATATTGTTTTACATGTAGTTTATTTTTATCTCTTTTCAGTGCTCTTATTTTTAGTAGTTTTTCAACTAAATTTGTTCCTTTCCTTGTTCAACGATTGGGCATAGCCCCAGATAAGTGGGGGTATCAACATTGCCAAAACCTACAATAAGACCAGTGTGACTAAAATCAACCTGCACACCCATCCACTATGACAAGACCTTTACCTTATGTCTCTTTGCATAGATATTAGCCTATAGTAGGTACATGCAATCAGCGAAGACTTTGATCAGACTGCGTGAATGTGCTGATAGAGTCTATACTGGTCGCTCAAGACTTCTTGTAGATTTTGTCATTCGCTGGCTCATATTATTTTTTATTTCTGCACAAAGATGTATGCTGTGGGTACTCATTAGAAGCGTGTCTCCGTGAGGACCTTCTAATGAGTACAAACAACATATGAATATCAGTACTTTTAGGATGAAAAATGCTCCCTATCTGAAGCTATGTACCCTGTCAAACTTGACACTTTGTAATTGTGATGTTTGCAAGCATGTTGTCTAGATGTTTGCAAGCATGGTGTCTAGATCTTTACAAGCATGGTGTGTAAATGTTTACAAGCATGGTGTGTAGATGTTTACAAGCATGGTGTGTAGATGTTTACAAGCATGGTGTCTATAGTCTTTCAAAACGCAGTGAGACATGAATGCACTTTTAATTTTAAACTAGTCCGCGTTTTAGGTAAAGCGCCTTCAGTTGGGATTTTATATTGGGCGATATAGTTTTACTGAGGATCGTATTGCATCATATTAACCACTTGGCCACGAATTCTACATACCCGGTATTGGCATTATCAAAAAACTTATTTATAATTTTAAAATCCTGTGAAAAAAGAAATCCGAAACCTGCTTCCCCTAAAACATGGAATAGTCTTAGCACGCTTGAATGTTGAACTCTCAAAGGTTGTTGATAAACTATAGATGTTTACAAACATGGAGTCTAGATGTTTACAAGCATGGTGTCTAGATGTTTACAAGCATGGTGTCTAGATCTTTACAAGCATGGCGTCTAGATGTTTACAAGCATGGGTCTAGATCTTTACAAGCATGGCGTCTATATGTTTACAAGCATGGTGTCTGGATCTTTACAAGCATGGCATCTCGATGTTTACAAGCATGGCATCCAGATGTTTACAAGCATGGTGTCTAGATTTTTACAAGCATGGCGTCTAGATGTTTACAAGCATGGCATCTAGATTTTAACAAGCATTGTGTTTGGATGTCTACAAGCATGGTGTCTAAATGTTTACATGCATGGCATCTAGACCTTTACAATCACGATGTCTAGATCTTTACAAGCATGGTGTCTAGATCTTAACAAGCATGGTATCTAGATGTTTACAAGCATGGTGTCTGGATCTTTATGAGCATGGTGTCTGGATGTTTACAAGCATGGTATCTAGATGTTTACAACCATGGTGTATGGATGTTTACAAGCATGGTGTCTGGATCTTTATGAGCATGGTGTCTAGATGTTTACAAGCATGGTGTCTAGATGTTTACAAGCATGGTGTCTGGATCTTTACGAGCATGATGTCTAGATGTTTACAAGCATGGCGTCTAGATGTTTACAAGCATGGTTCTGGATCTTTACGAGCATGGTGTCTAGATGTTTACAAGCATGGTGTCTAGATGTTTACAAGCATGGTGTCTGGATCTTTACAAGCATGGTATCTAGATGTTTACAATCATGGTGTCTGGATCTTTACGAGCAAGTTGTCGAAATGTTTACCAGCATGGTGTCTAGATGTTTACAAGCATGGCGTCTAGATCTTTACAAGCATGGTGTCTAGATCTTTACAAGCATGGGGACTGGATCTTTACGAGCGAGTTGTCGAAATGTTTACCAGCATGGTGTCGAGATCTTTACAAGCATGATTTCTAGATGTTTATAAGCATGGTGTCTAGATGTTTACAAGCATGGTGTCTAGATGTTTACAAGCATGGTGTCTAGATGTTTACACACATGGTGTACAAGTCAGCTCATGTTGTCAAAGGGAACCACCGACTTCTAGCATCTGATGCCAACTCCCATCCACCCTTTGTCACCACAAGGCATTGTAAGTTAGACTGAGTCAGTTCATCTCCGTCTGGTGCATTAGGACCTAACCCTCAATGTACACAAAGTGCTCTGATAGTGACATACAAGTCAGCTCTGTATTTTCAAAGGGAACCACCGGCTCATAAGTGTAGCTTCTGATGCCAACACTCCCCACACCACACTCTCACATACCTTTGCTACCACGGGGCATTGTAAGGTAGATCACAGGGCATTATAAGTTAGATGGAGCCGGTTCATCTCCATCTGGTGCACTACGACCTGACCTTTAATGTCCACAAGGTGCCCAGATTTATTTATTTATTTATTTATTTGTGGTACCCACGGAGAGGGCAAATATAGGCCAAGCCTATGCCCAATCCAAACCATATATATATGTCTGTATTATGTACATATGTATGATGACTGATATTTGGAATAAATAAATAAATGAAAACCAAGAAAAGGACCGGTCCAAGGACCGAACCTTGGAGGACTCCACATTAAACAGTAATTGTAAAAGTGAGCTTTTGAAAGTATTATCCTCAAAAAGAAAACAACATCGAAGGAATGTTCCATGGGTAACCCTCTGACAAAATTGCTCAAAATCCTTCCGCTCCACTGCACCGGAACAAAAATTGTACAACACTTAAAATGACTCTTATATAGCTAGACTGATTTTGAAATAATTTCACAGAAATGGTCCTTTGCCAACTGTCAACCAAAATTGCCCAAACCCAACACTTCACCTCATATTGCCTACCATTTCATTTGTACAATAAGGATCATTTGAGCAATCCAGGGCCATTTTGGCACTCTTGTTTAAAATGAAAAATCAGGAAAATACTGTACAGATGACCCGCATTATAAAGGCAGTATTTGTTCCCTATTATTGTGCCATTATAATGAATTTATCGTTATAAAGAATCCCAGTTAGGAGTATAATAGCTTATAAAAGGTCTTTTCCACATCATTACTCCAGGAAACAAATGTTATAGACATTTGTTAGAATCACCTCATTGAGGAGATTCTAACAAATGTCTATAACATTTGTTTCTTGTAGTATTAAATTACAAGAATCTTTCATAACTACATGTATGGATTCAATTTGGGCATTTCCAACCCGAGGGAAGCCCACGTCGCTCGGAATCAAGGCTAAGCCTTGAGCTAAGTCTTCATTCCATTAAAATTGTCGTTATAATGAGTTTTGCCGTTATAACGAATGTCAATATAAACAGGGATGACATATATATATCTTGTAAATGCCATTTGCCTCTGCATAAAGTGGGGATTTTCAAGGGTATTATTTGCATGATGAAGACACATTTCCATTCTAAGTGGCTTACAAAATTATTGTTTCAGGGTTTCTTTGGGCGAGGATTGCTGTCTCAAGGATTGCCCAATTTCTACAAGAGACTGCCTAATGTATTCATTCCTTACCAGGGAGGAGATGTCTGTTCCTATAAGGTTGCTAGAAGAAGAATGTAAGAATTACACTTCTTGGTAATGTATAGTATAACCTCTGAAAACTGTTAAATTTAAGGGAAATCTCCAGAAATCTTTTGCATTTATAATAAGAGCCAACCATTTTAAAAACACACCTGTACAAATACATGGTAATTTTTACCGCCAAAAAATCGAAATTTTTAAAATGAAAAACTGATAATTTTCTTATTTCTGCTTAAAATATAGATTGTGGGTACACATCAAAACAGCCTCATTGAGGCCGTTCTAACGAGTACCCACAATTTATATTTTAGAGCAGAAATAAGAAAAACAAGGTTTACCCCTGTAAACCCCAGTTTTACTATATAAAATTGGAGTTCAAGGGGGTCAAAATTATATAGGCGTGTTTTCGTGATGTCTGGAAACACCAGGGGATGGTTGTTAAAAACTAAAGTCGTCGTTAGTAAACATCATATTAAAACTTTGATAATTTAATATGGAAAATATACTAATATTTTCACAAAAAAATGTGAGTAGCTACTCACATTTTTTCAGCAAAAATACCATAATTTTAGATATTGTACTTGCTAGAAGAATTAACAATATGGCCACTGATGAGCTCGTTAGATAATGAGGTTTTGAGTAACTTAACCAAGGTTAACATGCCTGTGTAATGATCACCCCTGCAGCCCTTAAGATGCCAAGAAAATCTACATCTGAAAATGTCATCTGCTTATGTCGTCTGCTGATTTTTTTTTGCAAACTTTTTAAAAATAATTTTGCATACAGGCAAACAGTGTGGGCCCAGATCAGACTGTTCCTCTGATCTGGGCCCACACTGTTTGCAAAAATTACTTTTAAGGTGACCAGCAGATGGCAAAGCAGATGACAATTGTTGTGATTGGCATTTTATGGGTTAGGATAGTCTTGCAATGGTCAGATAAGGGAGAGAATCGAGCTGAATAAAACAAATAAGGAAAAGTATTGATATTTTTCTTATTTCTGCATGAAAACCCCTGTTATGAGTACTCATTAGAATGGCCCCAGCCCATCGGGGATTAAAGAAATAAATGGGCTGCATGATGCTTACGCCCAGAGCTGGATCTAACCGCACATGAGTACTGGTAAACCACTTGGAGCATCTAAGCCTGCCCAGGCAAAGCGGTGTGAGTCGGACCATTCATGCTTATAAACCCTATTGGTTTCATTGGGTGATAGGGCTTGAGATGTCATTTCATCTCAATGTCAGGTAAAAGCCCCACAAAATTGGAAGCGACGTCTCCAAAACCAGTTTAGTGTTGACGGGGATGTTAAACATCAAATCAAACAAACTCATTAGAAAATTTTGAATTCTCAAGATGTATATGGTGTTTTGGGCATGGCTGTCAGGTATGCTGTCTGCTGAAAATGGATTTGTTTGGATTTGCAGTGCAAGCAAACTGAAATTTCTGTGCTTTCATGTTGGCCTCCAGTGTAAATTAATAATAATAATAATCAACCTTTTTTTATGTCCCCAGTAGCGATAGTGGGGACATATTGTTTTTGCCCTGTCTGTTTGTTTGTTTGCTGGTTTGTATGTGGACAACTTTAACGTTGGTCAAAACTTTTGAACCGTTTTGAGATAGAGTATTCTTATTTGGCCTGATGGTTCCTTGTGACAAGAGCTTCACATTCATGCAAAAAAAAACTTACCTGTGACCTATTTAAAAGAAAATAATTACATTGGTCATAACTTTTGAACCACTTGAGATACAGCCTTCATATTTGGCATGTATGTTCTTTGTGATGAAAGCTTTACATTCATGCAAAACATTTTGACCTATGACCTTGACCTTGACCTTTGATCTACTTAAAATAAAAAAAAAAACATTTTGAACTTTTTGAGATAGAGCCTTTATATTTTGCATGTAGGTTTCTTGTGACAAGAGCTTTACATTCACACCAAAAATTTTGACCTGTGACCTTGACCTTTGACATACATAAAAGAAAAAGTTAACATTGGTCATAACTTTTGAGCCGTTTGAGATAGAGCCATCATATTTTGCATGTAGGTTCCTTGTGACAAGAGATTTACATTCATGCAAAAAATTTTGACCTGTGACCTTGACCTTTGACCTTCTTAAAAGAAAATAAACATTTAAGTCATAACTTTTGAACCTTTTGTGATAGAGCCTTCATATTTGGCAAGTAGGTTTCCTGCGATAAGTGTGTGTGTGTGTGTGTGTGAATTCGGGTTTAACGTTGCTTTCAACAATTTGTCAGTCATATCAGGACGGTGTCTGGTTGCGACAGGGAGCTCAATGCTCACTTTTATAGTGCTGCCTCACTGAAGTATCATGTCCCAGACACATTACATGATACCACACCCAGTCACATTATCCTGACACTGGGTCGACCAGTCCTAGCTCTAACCCGTAAATCTGAGTGCCAAGCGAGGACAGCTAGTACCATTTTTAACGACTTTGGTATGTCGTGGCCCGGGATCGAACCTGTGACCTCCCGTTCCCCGGAGCGGACACTCTACCAACTGAGCTATTGGGGCGGGTCCCTGCGATAAGAGCTTTACATTCATGCAAAATGTTTGGACCATGACCTTTGACCTACTTAAAAGAAAAAATAAAATTGTTCATAACTTTTGAACCATTTAAGATAGAGCCTTTATATTTGACATGTAGGTTCCTTGTGACAAGAGCTTTACATTCATGCAAAATTTTTGAACTGTGACCTTGTCCTCTTTTTAAGAAAAAATAATATTGTTCATAACTTTTGAACCGTTTAAGATAGAGCTTTCATATCTGGCATGTAAGTTCCTTGTGTCAAGGGCTTCCCGCACAAACAAAAATCTTGACCTGTGATTTTGACCTTGAACTGTGAGCAACTTTGAATAAAAAATGACCATGCCAGGGGACATGTTCGTGTTTCACAAACACATCTTGTTTATAGTGGGTTACACATTTAGCATTGAACTAATCTTCCATGTGGCCGTCTTTTCTTGGGTAGGAACCAGTTCTAAGCAATGTGGATAAAGTCTCTTGCTCAAGGAAACAACACTTGGCGCTTGCGGGGATCAAACCGGCTACCTCTCTATCTCAAATCTGATTCTTTACCACTCCACCACAGCGCTCCACATTAAGACTATGCCTCAGTGTTTTGCTTAAGCCACAGTTCAAGATAAGGAAGAGTAATGAAGGGATAATTTAGAGGAGGCAACTCCTGCAAAAGTATTTTCGTCTCCCATGACAACAGGGGTCAACTCTTAAAGGAAAGAATTTGCTCCTGAGGAGCTAATTCTTTCCTTTAAGAGTTGACCTCTTTTTCCGTGGGACAGAGCTTTAAGGAATTCAAACAGGAAGTTCCAAAAGTTGTCTCCCTTTGAAAAATGGCAGAAAAATCTGACAGGTGTTCCCATTCCCCTTAAAAGCATATTTTGTGGGTACATAACAACCTCTTTATAACACTGTTAATTGGGTCCAAAGCAGAAACCGTGTTAGTTAAACACTTTGTTATATCCAAACACAAACATATAGATTATATAGAAAAATGACCATTTATGGTCATTTTTCTATATAATCTACACATTTTTGGGATAAATCTTGAAGCCGTGTTACATCCAAAACTTTGTTATAACAATCCGTGTTCAGCCCCCGCCCACTGGGGCTTGAAGAAATAGATTTGTTGCATGAGGGTTCCACGCAGAGCTGAAACCGACCCACACATGAGTACTGGTAAACCACTTAGAGGATCTTAGCCTGCCCAGGCAATGCGGTGCGAGTCGGACTGTCCATGCTTAAAAACCTTACTGGTATCATTGGGCAGCAGGGCTAGAGATGTCATTTCATCTTAATGTCGAGTAAAAGTCCCGCAAAATTGGAAGCAACATCTCCAAAATGACCTATACAGTGTTGACGGGGACGTTAAATCTCAAATAAAAACAAACAAATAACAAACCATGTTATAATGAGGATGTGTTGTACTTATTACAGTTCCCTATCTTAGATACCCACAACATGTGTTTTAATGGAGAAATGAGAAAAAATATCCCAAATTTTCCATGGTACGAGCATGCCTAGGAAAAGTGTGGTTATGACTGGCTCAACTTGACTTTATAGAATTTTTAGCTTGTCATTTTAATGGTCCCAGTTCACACTATTTAAGACATATTGAGGCAGTAAGTTTACTGAACCACACTCTTATATAAGCATTTAACCAGTACAGTGGACATTCTTTTCAACGAAAGTGACAACTGTCCTTCTTGAATAAACGTAAGAGAGAGAATGACTGCAGACTGTGCCATTAAACTCGAAATCAAACCAAAGTTATCTGAAATTCTGTAAAAACTGTGAAAATCCTCTATTAAAACCAGCTAAAATTAAGACTTATTCTTCTTTTAAAACATATTTAAAAGTTTCAATTTCTCTTTCTTTGTGCTTTCTATACCCAGTATCGTGGACTAGTAAGACACCACCTTTGGAACTGTTCAAAAGTGGTCTTAAGACCACTTTTGAACAGTTCATAAGGTGGTCTTAAAATAGGAATGTTACTGTATTTTAATCTGTTGTGTTTCAAGGTTCCTTAGACATAATCAGTGGAAGAAGTCACATGACCATAAACTGACCAATGAAGAGGTAGTGGAAGCAGAGACTGATAAAGAATATGACAGTGATATTGAATATGAACAAGGTAATATGTGGCTGCTGTAAGAAAACATTAAAAATGATTTACAGTCAAACTTTAAGGAGAATGGGTACGCCTTCAGGGGAGGCAAAGTAGAAGTAAAACAAAGATCAGGAATTTATACAATTAACTTACTCCACCCATAAAAGACACCAAAGGGAAAGAAATACAAACATTAAGCGACCAGACCATAATGGAAACCTAACCAAAGGAAGGCCATAAGGACAGTTACTTTCCCACAAAATGGCCATATGGCCATCCAAAACCAAAAGACACAAGTGATACACACAGTAAGTAACAAACAACAACATAAATAAATCGCCACAGAAGAGCCGCCTTGGAACGGTCAATGGAAGATTTCCACTGGGGGGCTTAAATCGATTTTACGTGGCCACAATCCTCGCCCTTACTTCCGTCGTGATTTAGACAAATAATTTGTTCAGTCCGCATGAAGGCCTCCTAACTCATCAGTGCAACATCTCCGTGAACACAAAAATCAAAGAACCACAGAGGTGAGACAACGGTGAGGACTCGACAGCAAGAAACCACTGAAATGCTGGAGCAAAAGAAAACCAACAGTTAGACTCCGATGAGCCCGACCAGATCCTTCAAATGTATTTTTGTCTCCCATGTCAATAGGGGTCAACTCCTAAAGGAAAGAATTTGCTCCTTGAGAGCAAATTCTTTCCTTTAAGAGTAGACCCCTTTTTCAGTGGAACAGGGCTTATAGAAAAGCGAACAGGAAGTCCTGAAACTTATCTGCCTTGCAGAAATGGCAGAAAAAATCTGCCAGATGTTCCCATTTTCCTTAAGAGCTTTTTGTGACTATGAAAATTAGTTCAAGATTGGGACAGTTTGATCTACCTAGAGTTAACCCTTTTTGTACCGAATGGAATCTTCCACCTTATTTATATAGCAAGAGTTCATTTCAAAATTTAGGGGTGTCAGGTTGTGTTTTCATCAAAATTTATTTGGAAAATGTCTGAACTTTTAGCAAACAGTGTAGGCCCTGATCAGATGCCGCGTTCTGGGCCTGCACTGTTTGCCCTGGTACCCATTTGGGGGTTTCCGGTGCTGAATTGGTTAATCATGGTGCTTAGTGGGGATCACTTGAGAAACTATGTTGTGTGTACTTGCTGGAATTAGCTCATCAAGGCAATTTGGAATTACCTCATCAAGGCAATTCAAATGAGTACACACAACAAATCTTTCCCAGATAAACTCAGGAAAGCCTCCCTAGATTACCCTAAATATATGGATATCTGGAGATGTTGGCAGGATTCTAGATTTTTGTCGAGGTTTTACGCCCCTATCAGTACTGTTTAGGTAATTTTGGAGATGTTGCTTTAAATTTTGTGGGAGTTTTACCCAGCATCTCAAGCCCTACTGTCCAAAGAAACCGCTTTTATATATTATAAGCAATGTATATGAGCCAAGATATTAAACTGAATACAGTCGAACTTCAATGGCTCGAACACCTTTGGGACCTCGAAAATCTGTTCGAGACAGGGGTAGTTCGATCCACTGAGGTTACTGTAAGGAAGCATAACGAGATACTTTTAGACAACTTTTAGGTGTTCTATAATGAAAATGTATGCTGTGTGTACTCATTAGAATCGCCTCATCGAGGCGATTCTAATGAGTACACACAGCATACATTTGCAAGATAAAAGACTAAAATCTCCTTAATTATCCCCCACTATTTCTTATGTAGAGGATTTCGCAAGGGGCTCAAGAATGGGTTCGACACATCCATGGTAAACGAGCCATCGGTGTTCGAGCCATCGAAGTGCTACTGTATTTATATTATAAGCAGTGTAAATGAGCCAGGACATTTAATTCAATATTTTCATTGTAAACAGTGTAAATGAGCTGGGACAAAAATAAAGGCTACAAAATGTCACTTGACATAGGATGATTTAGATAAGCTCATACTCTGGTATATCTTCTCACAACTTTTATTGTCTGAAAGTGTGTGCCTGAAATTTACCACAACCACTTTTTAACATTACATGTATTTGTGTGGTCCAAAACATAAACCATGTTAATTAAATGACAGTGTTATATACAAACAAAAATGCACAGATTATATATAGAAAAAAAATGGCCATTTGTGGTAATTTTCTATTTAATCTATACACTTGAGATCCATCTTTAATCTTTACCACTAGGCTAATTCAGCAGAGGACATATTGTTGATGTTTTTAGCTCACCTGAGCACGAAGTGCTCAAGGTGAGCTATTGTGATGACCCTGTGTCCGTCGTTCATGTGTCGTGCATCGTACGTCGTCAACATTTACCTTGTGCAATCTCAAGAGGCCACAGTTTTGTTAATGTAATCTTTATGAAACTTGTCAAGAATGTTTGTCTTTATGATATCGAGTCAAGGTCGAATATGGGTCAGGTCAGATCAAAAACTAGGCAACTACCAGTAGGTCAAATTTCGTTAAAACTTCGTGTGCACCTGAAGGATGGCAATTTTGTTTCAGTCTTCATGAAACTTCACCCGAATGTTGACTTGAAGATATCTCAGTCAAGTTTGAATATGGGTCATGTCGGAATAAAATCTAGGTCACCAGGTCAAATTTCGTTATAACTTTGTGTACACTCTAGAGATAGCAGTTTTGCTTCAATCTTAATGAAACTTGATTCTCAGTCAAGTTCGAATATGGGTCATGTTGGATTAAAAACTGGGTCACTAAGTCAGATTTCGTTCAAACCTTGTGCACACCCTAGAGGCCACAGTTTTGCTTTAATTATCCCCTCGCACAACATAGTTGTGAGGGGGGATATAGCATTTGTCCCGTACGTACGTACGTAGGTAAGTACGTACATACGTACTTTTGTCATCGCTCTAGCGCCTACATTTCTTGACCGATTTTAATATAACTTCACACGAACGTTCCTTATGACAATATCTCGAGCAAGTTTTACTTTCAAGGTCATGACCTCAAGGTCAAGGTCACTGTGGCTATTTTTAGAAAAACTTTGTCATCGCTCTAGCGCCTACATTTCTTCACCAATTTCAATATAACTTCACACAAATGATCCTTATAAAAATATCTTAAGCGAGTTCGACTTTCAAGGTCATGACCTCAAGGTCAAGGTCACTGTGGCTATTTTTAGAAAAACTTTGTCATCGCCCTAGCGCCTACATTTCTTCACCAATTTCAATATAATGTCACACAAATGATCCTTATAAAAATATCTCAAGCAAGTTCAACTTTCAAGGTCATGACCTCAAGGTCAAGGTCACTGTGGCTATTTTTAGAAAAACTTTATCATCGCTCTAGCGCCTACATTTCTTCACCAATTTCAATATAACTTCACACAAATGATCCTTATAAAAATATCTCGAGTGAGTTTGACTTTCAAGGTCATGACCTCAAGATCAAGGTCACTGTGGCTATTTTTAGAAAAACTTTCTCATCGCTCTAGCGCCTACATTTCTTCACCAATTTCAGTATAACTTCACACAAATGTTTCTTACAAAAATATCTCGAGCGAGTTTGACTTTCAAGGTCATAACCTCAAGGTCAAGGTCACTGTGGCTATTTTCAGAAAAACTTTGTCATCGCTCTAGCGCCTACATTTCTTCACCAATTTCAATATAACTTCACACAAATGTTTCTTACAAAAATATCTCGAGCGAGTTCAACTTTCAAGGTCATGGCCTCAAGATCAAGGTCACAGTGGCTATTTTTAGAAAAACTTTGTCATCGCTCTAGCGCCTACATTTCTTCACTGATTTCCCAATATAACTTCACACAAATGTTCCTTATGACAATATCTCGAGCGAGTTCGACTTTCAAGGTCAAGGTCACTGTGGCTATTTTTAGAAAAACTTTGTCATCGCTCTAGTGCCTACATTTCTTCACCAATTTCAATATAACTTCACACAAATGTTCCTTATAAAAATATCTCAAGCGAGTTCGACTTTGAGGGTCATGGCCTCAAGGTCAAGGTCACTGTAGCTATTTTTAGAAAAACTTTGTCATCGCTCTAACGCCTATATTTCTTCACTGATTTCAATATAACTTCACACAAATGTTCCTTATGACAATATCTCGAGCTAGTTTGACTTTCAGGGTCATGACCTTAAGGTCAAGGTCACTGTGGCTATTTTTAGAAAAAACAGTTATCGCCTTAGCGCCTACATTTCTTCACCAATTTCAATTTGACTTCACACAAATGTTCCTTATAACAATATCTCTAGCGAGTTCCACTTTCAAGGTCAAGGTCACTTCACACAAATGTTCCTTATGACAATATCTCGAGCGATTTCGACTTTCAGGGTCAAGGTCACTGTAGCTATTTTTAGAAAAACTTTGTCAACGCTCTAGCGACTATATTTCTTCACTGATTTCAATATAACTTCACACAAATGTTCCTTATGACAATAACTCGAGCGAGTTTGACTTTCAAGGTCAAGGTCACTGTGGCTATTTTTAGAAAAACTTTGTCATTGCTCTAGCGCTTACATTTTTTTACTAATTTCAATATTACTTCACACAAATGTTCCTTATGACAATATCTCGAGCTATTTCGACTCAAGGTCACTGTGGCTATTTTTAGAAAAACATTTTCATTGCTCTAGCACCTACATTTATTGATGGATTTTAATAGAACTTCACACAAATGTTTCTTATGATAATATCTCGAGTAGCTTTGACTTTCAAGGTCATGACCTCAAGGTCAAGGTCACTGTGGCTATTTTTAGAAAAACTTTGTCATCACTCTACCGCCTATATTTATAAGCAGATTTTAATATACCTTCACACAAAAGATGCTTATGATAATATCTTGAGCAAGATCTAGTTTCATGGTCATGGCCTCAAGTCAAGGTCACTATGGCTATTTTTAGAGAAACATTGTCATCACTCTAGAATGTACGTTTATTGATGGATTTTTAAACAAACTTTACACAAATGTTGCATATGATAATATCTCAAGCAAGTTGGACTTTTGCTATTTCATTGTTTTCCACACACTAAGTTGTCTAGTGCGAGGGGATTTGTATCGCATGCGATGCCTTGTTTTCCTTAAACTTCACCTGAATGTTTGACTTGATGATATCTTGGTCAGGTTCAAATATGGGTCATGTCGGATTAAAAACGAGGTCACTAGCTGAAATTTCATTAAAACCTTGTGTGTCCCCTAGGGACTGCAGTATTGCTTTGATATTCATGAAACTTCACTAGAATGTTTGCCTTGATGCTATCTTGATCGAATTTGAATATGGATCATGTTGGATCAAGAACTAGGTCACTAGGTCAAATTTTATTAAAACTTTGTGTGTACCCTAGTGGCCACAGCTTTGCTTCAATCTTCATGATACTTCACCTGAATGTTTGACTTGATGATATCTCAGAGCTGAAACCGATTGCACACAAGTACTGGTAAACCACTTAGAGGATCTAAGCCTGCCCAGGCAAAGCAGTGTGAGTCGGACCGGACCGTCCATGCTTACAACGGATGTTCGAAAATAACTGCTTATTTCTATCTGGAGACTTCAAATTTCAAGTTAGCCCCAAATCCTCATTTCATGCCCTCGAAGTACTCCCCGTGGCTAGAAATGCAAACTTTCAGCTGATGTATCCACTTTTTGAAGGCATCACGGTATGCTGATTTTGGGCACAGTAATAAGGTACTAATGAATGGCAGATCCAAGTGCCTGTCAGGACTGGTATTTCCGCCCAGCAAGGAATGATTTCAATTTCGGAAACAAAAGAACTCACATGGGGCAAGGTCTGGGGAATACGGGGGGTGAGGCAAAACAGTTACTTTTTCTTTCTTCAAAAACACCGTAACTATTGTGGAGGTATGAGTGGTTGCATTGTCATGTAGAAGACGGACATGTTTAAAACCAGTGGCAGGGCGTCGTTTCTGATAATACTTTTCAGTTTCTTCAGTACTAAGCCTTTGCTTTTGTCCTATTTCACTGGAACTTTTATTGCGATTCCTTCACCAGAGAAGAAGATTGCATACAAAACCTTCTTTGTACATGTACTCAATTAATGTTTGGCAAATTATTGGGCGTTTGCTGTGTTTAGTGGCACCTATCTTATTGCTAACCTTTCTGACGGACTCAAAATAATGGACCTAGGTTTCATCACCTGTGACAACATTGGCAAACTGTTTTTGTCATATTTCGGAAACATTTGAAGCAGCTTTTTGGCCACTTTTACCCGTTGCCTCTTTTGCTCATCAGCCAACAGATGTGGCACCTATCTAGCAGAAATCTTTCTGTCTTTCAAATGCTTCTTCAACATAAGGTGAACTGTTGATAGTGATATGCCTACCTAACATGCAATATCATGAACTGTAAATCTGGCATCTCCTTCAATGATTTCCTTTATTTTGGAAACAATTTCTTTACGAGATGCAGATTTTGGACTACCTGATTTCGATGCATTTTTGATGGACTCTACTTCAGACTCAAATTTCTTTTTCCACTGCCACTTGGTCATAAGAGACACAAGATGATCCAAAAGCAGTAGAAACTTCAGGTATCAGCTTCTTCAAAGAACAACCAAGTTTTGAGCAAGCTTTGATGTAAGCCCGTATTTCATCTTTTTAGTCAACGCTTCTACCAACCATTTTTACTGCAGTGATCAATGACTTTGCATATTCAAATGGCAAATTTTATGTCTTACACTTAGTCTAACATGTACATTTATACACCATTATGTAGATATTGAATATACAAGTATGATTGATTTTGATCATGCCCCACGTGGATATCGAGCTAGAGGACAATAAGCAATTCTTTTCGAACATCCCTCGTATCAACCCTATTGGTTTCATTGTGCAACAAGGCTTGAGATGTCATTTCATCTCAGTGTTGAGTAAAAGTCCCACAAAATTTGGAAGCAACGTCTCCAAAATGACCTGTTCAGTGTTGACGCGGACGTTAAACCTCAAATCAGACAAACAAACAAAACAAAAACCCTTGGGCCAATTCCACTTAAACTTCACAGGAATTTTGCCTAGGTGACTGCCTACGAAAATAGCTCAAATTGTTCTGCTCAGAAAAACAAGATATCCACCAGATCGAAAAATAGAAAAAAACCTTTAACAGACAACTCCCACATCTCTGGGATAATTTCAGTCCAACTTCATAGGAATTTTGCTTTGTTGACTCTCTACCAAAATAGGTAAAATGGTTTCACTCCAATGAGAAAAATGATCACAAGAGCTAAAAATAGAAAAATGTCAGCTTGAAATCAGGTGAGCAATTCAGGGCCATCTTGGCCCTCTTGTACATGTATAAGCCTGTCCTATTGATAAGAGAGACAATGTTTTATGACTTAAGGGGAATGGGAACACCTAGCAGATTTTTTCTGCCATTTTTCAAAGGAGACAACTTTTGGGACTTCCTGTTCCCTTTTCTATAAGCCCTGTCCCACTGAAAAAAGGGGCCTACTCTTAAAGGAAACCCCAATTTTCTCTATATAAAGTGGGGTTTAGGGGTCTTTATTTCACAGACTTGTTTGCGTGATGTTATGGAGCATATCTAATTTGCATATTTAATCCACTAGTGGATTACAGAATTTAATACATGGTGTTATTACATTTATAGACATGACATCATATGATAAACAGTTCTGGATATGATGCACTTTAAAGATGATTCCCCAAAAATGCATAGATTTTATAGAAAAATGACCATAAATGGTCTATTTGTCTATATAAGCTATACATTTTTGTTTGGATGTTTCATGGTTGTTTAACACAGTTTCTGCATTAGACCCCAACAATAGTGTATAAAGAGGTTGGGGTGTATTTATTTGTGAATTACATGTACTCTGATGAAATAAGTACAGTAAAATCCCTGTATAAAGACCACCTATGGGACTGTTCAAAAGTGGTCTGTAAGACCACTTTTGAACAGTCCCAAAGGTGGTCCCTGACCAGAAGACACTGCTGGAAGAAAACACAAAGAAGAAGAACTCGCCCCTCTAAATAAGCTTTTTAAACCAGAATTAGTCTTATTTTTAGGCTATCTTAAATAGCGAAATGTCACTACAGTCAAACTTCAATGGCTCAAACACCTTTGGGACCTCGAAAATCTGTTTGAGACAGTAGTTCGAGCCTCTGAGGTTACTGTCAAGAGGCATAACGAGATACTTTTACACCTCTTTTCGGTGTTCGATATTGAATATGTATGCTGTGTGTACTCATTAGAATCACCTCATTGAGGCGATTCTAATGAGTACACACAGCATACATTTGCAAGATAAAAGACTAAAATCTCCTTAATTTTTCCCCCCACTATTTCTTATGTAGAGGATTTCGCTAGGGGCTCAAGAAAGGGTTCGACTCATCCATGGTAAACGAGCCATCGGTGTTCGAGCCATCGAAGTTCTACTGTATATGTGACCCGTCACGCTAAAAGGGACCTTCTGGGAAGTTACGTCATTTAGCGTAAATGACGTTAGAAAATCACGTTCACGTTAACGTCATAATTGATACTGATAATTTGATTACGCTGTGTCTTAATTATACTCACAATTCACCTTACATATGGCGAAATGGCATTTTTTTCAAGACCTTTCACTGTTCCTATTTGAGTATCGTCCTTTGTTTTAGTAAAAATAAAAAATAAACAGTAAACGTCACAGTTGACTTTCGCACCAAGTGACAGCTGTTACCAAAAAACTATTCTCTTGAATTTAACAGCGTTTACGGGTTACATGTCTGCTCCGGGCAACGAATACTTTTTATCTGTGTAAGGTCAGGCCCATGAGATATAATTTTCGATATTCAACCCGGGCGATAAGGTCAACCAGTTCACATACAGTGGGTGTTGGTGACGTCTAACTGCTACGTCATAAGTTGATCAATAAATTATTAGAACAGGCATTACTCAGTATAGGATTTATAGCACAGTAGCTCCCCCCATAATGTCATCTGTTTGAAATTTGCTCCAAACAATTATTTGTTTGTTTGATTTGAGGTTAAACGTCCCCGCCAACATTTTGGAGATGTTGCTTCCAATTTTGTGGGAGTTTCAACCAACATTGAGATGAAATGACAACTCAAGCCCTGCCACCCAATTAAACCAATAGGGTTTATATGATGGATGGTCTGACTCGCACCACTTTTCCTGGACAGGCTTTAGAACCTCTACCAGTACTCAAGTGTGGTCGGTTTCAGCTCTTCGTGGAAGCATCGTGCAGCCCAATCTATTTCTTCAAGCCCCGATGGGCGGGGGGCCGGCTGCCAACAATTACCCAACCAGGTTATATATCAACTTGATGAGGCTGAGCTTACCGAGGAATGAGACTGAGTAATCAATTCTGACAACTCAGTAAAATTCAATGATTTGAATCTCCACTGTGACAACTGACGGGGCAAAAAGAAAAAAAAAGAAAGCTAGCTGTGGGGTGGGGGTGGGGGGTGGGGGGGCGTTAACGTACCACCAACATTTAAGGTCATACGACGACGGGATCTCGGTCTAAAGACTCATCCAAATATTTTGAGATGAGGTCCATTTTGGTGCTTGAGTGTGTGTGTGTGTGGGGGGGGGGGGTCACGTCCCAACAGCATTATAGGTCATACTGCGACGGGGATCTCGGTTTAAAGATTCATAAAAAAATCTGGAGATGAGGTCCATTTTGGTGTATTGAAATACAAACATAACTATATTAATAGTTCGGTTAGCGGACCACACCAGCCTGAGAAACTCTATTCTGAATTTCTGACAGTTAAAAAAAATGGAAGACTTTGCAGAAGTATTTCACGAAAACTTATAATTTGACAGCATCAGAACCTGCCGGTGTGGTTTATGTCAGACGGTACCAATTTTTCCCGGTGCAGGTAGATCAGTGGTTACACGGGTGGTAATCAGGGGAACTAGCTCGAAAATGAGTCTATGGAAATTTGTTCCCTCGACACATCTGGGAACTCTCAAGCTAGCTCCATCGCCACGAAACTTGTAAACAAAGGTAGGTGTTGAAGAGTTTTATCACCATTTTCTCCTTTGTAAGCTATTTATAAAAAATCCGGCAATGCAGTTCCACATAGAAATGATTTAACTTTGTACCCCGCTAGAATTTGCCATGCAAATTTGCAGCGCTGGAGTATGAATGAAACTAAACTTTTTATCACGGACCTGAAAAATTGTCAATTTATGTCAACACGGAGATTTTGGCCGACGATTTTTTCATTTTCCGTCAAAAGTACGCCCTTCACACCCCCAGAAGTAACAGTCCTAGTGAAATGAAACATGGAACGTTTGAAATAAGCAAAATATTTTGGCCGTGATTACGTAACTTGCGACTTATGACGAAATTACTGTCCGAGCTAGTCTTCTCGACAAGGAGCTAGTTCACTCGACATGGAGATATTGCCCTCAAAATGAAGATGAAACATCCATCAGATGACTGGGGCCTGATTCGATGTCTTTCTATGGTAATTTATCCAACTTGTTTCTTTACCTCTGTCTAGTGTGGTAAAAAGATACTATGCCCACAAGACGTCCCCTCAGTCGTTTCTCCCTGGTCGTTTCGCCCCATTTTGCACCCATAGCTGTTTCGTCCACAAAGCCTGGTCTTTTCGCACACTGAGTCATTTCGCCCACCCAGTTGCTTCGCCTCCTTCCAATTCACTCGACGTGTAGATATTGCCCTAAAAAAAATGAAGATGAAACATCCATCAGATGACTGGGGCCTGATTCGATGTCTTTCCAGGCAATTTATCCAACTGGTTTCTTTACCTCTGTCTAGTACGGGCCTCCGTGGCCTAGTGGATAAGAGCGCTGACTCTTAGTCATTAGGTCTCTCACCGCCGTAGGTTCGAGCCTCGCTCGGGCCACGTGTGAGACGCCAAGTTCTGCAACGGAAGGTCAGGTGGTTTTTCTCCGGGTACTCCGGTTTTCGCCCACCTCTGATTAACGACCGGCTCGATATGAGTGAAATAATCTTGAAAGGGCCGTAAAACCCAAACCAAAAAAAAAAAAAAAAAAAAAAAAAAACCTCTGTCTAGTGGGGTAACAAGATACTATGCCCACAAGACGGCCCCTCAGTCGTTCCTCCCTGGTAGTTTCGCCCCATTTTGCACCCATAGCTGTTTCGCCCACAAGCCTGGTCTTTTCGCCCCCTGAGTCATTTCGCCCACCTAGTTGCTTCCAATTTAGAACGGATCAATGGATGGATGGATGTTGGTTGGATGGATGGATGGATTGGTACACTACAGAGAGAGGTAAGTGAGTGGGTATTTAGATGGATGGGTCCATTTGAAGACGGATGAACGAACGAACAAACATACAGACGGATGGACTGACAGACAGACAGACAGGCAGACAGACAGACAAAAGCCTCTATCGGATAAAATACTCAAAATGTAGGGATGATACTTAGTCCAATGATTCATGAATAACTAGGGAATAAAAAGTAAAGAGGCGCCCGATTGTCTAGCACAGGAATATATATATATATTTTTTTTTTTGTTGCATTTTCGGTATTGTTCTGCTCAGGAATAGTCCTTTGGAACTTTTTCCTTGAAAAGCGCCCATCTGAAAAGAAAATCGAACATTCAATAACCACCAGGCCCACTAGCCAGAGGTAAAGAAACCAGTTGGATAAACTGGGTGGGACCATAGAAAGACATCGAATCAGGCCCCAGTCATCTGATGAATGTTTCTGATTTGAGGGCACTATCTCCATGTCGAGTGAACTAGCTCGATTGTCGAGAAGACTTGCTCGTACAGTAATTTCGTCATAAGTGGCAAGTAACGTAATCACGGCCAAAATATTTTGCTTATTTCAAACGTTCCATGTTTCATTTCACTAGGACTGTTACTTCTGGGGGTGTGAAGGGCGTACTTTTGACGGAAAATGAAAAAATGGTCGGCCAAAATCTCCGTGTTGACATAAATTGACAATTTTTCAGGTCCGTGATAAAAAGTTTAGCTTCATTCATACTCCAGCGCTGCAAATTTCCATGGCAAATTCTAGCGAGGTACAAAGTTAAATCATTTCTATGTGGAACTGCATTGCCGGATTTTTTTATAAATAGTTTACAAAGAAAATAATGGTGATAAAACTCTTCGAGACCTACCTTTGTTTTCAAGTTTTCTGTTGATGGAGCTAGCTCGAGAGCTCCCGGATGTGTCGAGGGAACAAATTTCCATTGACTCATTTTCGAGCTAGTTCCCCTGATTACCACCCGTGGGTTAGTTGCCTCTGATGTAAGAGGCCTCCGGTTCAATTCCTGGTAGCGGTTATGAATTTGCAATGTCAGAACATGCTCAACTGGCATCATTTGCAGAGAAGAAGCATCAAAGTACATCAATTGGGACTTTAACTGGAGACCCGATGTGAATGCAGAATCTTCTCCTGTGCATGCAGGTTAAAATCCCTACCAAAATAACATGAATACTGTGTAGGCTTTCATCATACAAAAGTGGAGAAATGGTCAAACTTGACCGATCGCAATAACAGTTTTGTTTGTTTGATTTGAGGTTTAACGTCCTGTCAACACTATTTAGGTCATTTTGGAGACGTTGTTTCCAATTTTGGTGGACTGACACTGAGATGAAATGATATCTCAAAGCCTGCCGCCCAATGAAACCAATAGGGTTTATATGCATGGACGGGTCGACTCGCACCACTTTGCCCGGGCTGGTTTAGACTTTCTAAGCGGTTTACCAGTACTCGTGTGTGGTTGGTTTCAGCTCTGCGAGGAAGCATCATGCAGCCCAATCTATTTTTCCAAGCCCCGATGGGCGGGGGCAATCGCAGGAACAAAAGATATAGAAAATACCAGGTGAGTGTCTTTTGATATCAAGTTCATCAGGCAAGGCTTCGAGAACGCTTGTAGAATCGCGAGGCTTGTAATTTACAATCAGTTATCGATGGTCCTCAGTGCGTCCGAACATTCCGCAGGTGGATATTTTTTGTGTCAGCTCACAATATTTTTTCCTATCACCTTTTTCCAAGTAATTTTCCCATTTTGTCCAATAATAATAACATTTTTTTCCCATTTTTCTAGTAGCCCGGTTCATTCATAAAAGTGCAATGTCACGTTGACCTGATAAAGCTCACTTGTCCTGAGATAGCATATCTTTATCAGGTCAATGTGCTGCAATGCAATTAATATAGAGGGTAACTGAGATAGATAGATAGATAGATAGATAGATAGATAGATAGATAGATAGATAGATAGATAGATAGATAGATAGATAGATAGATTACACGAGTATAAGGGTTTTGTTTTCAATATTTTTTCACTTATTTCAAGCCGATCGCAAATGTGGGCAAAAACCAGAGTACCGAGAAAAACATGACCTTCCGTTGCAGAACATGGCAGCTCACTTTTAACCCGAGCAAGGTTCGAACCATAGCGGTGAATATTGAGTTCTATATTTATTATTATTTTTTGGTTTGTTTTGTTATTTCGTATTTCATGAGGAAATCGGTCTTTGGTATTTCCAACCAGATGAGCCAACATACCAGTCTGCTCAGTCTCAGAAGCCTTAGTTGACAATTTTTTAATTATTTTTTTAAATTTGGTTTTGGTGTTACGGCCCTTTCAAGATTATTTCACTCATAGCAAGCCGATCGTTAATCATACATGTAGGTGGGTGAAAACCGGAGTACCCGTAAAAACACATGACCTTCCGTTGCAAAACTTGGCGTCTCACAAGTGACCCAAGCCCACAGCGATGAGAGGCCTTAGGTGACCTGAATATTGGCATAGAACCGCCTAAGTCATAACACGATCACAAAAACTTGTATTATACGCGCTGATCAGTCCATACTGATGCACAGGCTGCAAATAGCAGGTTTCCTTGCTCATATAATGTGAAAAAATGTTTTTAATCTTCCCATGGTTTCACTAAAACTATACAGTTTCAGACGAAGGCAATATGCCAAATTTCTCAAAATGCTTCATAGTTAAACAGTGTTTAGAAAATAAATATTTTAGTGTTTTAAAATGCCTTTCAGATGTTTCCTTGCATTATAACCCGGGATTTTACCTTTAACAGTTTGTTGACGTAACCTATGACGTCGAATAACCCATGACGTCGAATCGGTTTACTGTGACATTATTACGTTTAGGGTGCCTCTGTTTAAAATACTGTAAATCTGAAACCTTTAGGAATATTTTATTCAATTTGGTGTCAAATTGTTTGGCAAATACCAATATATCTGAAATCAGTTATAACTCATTTTCGCCAAAAATTCCCAGAAGGTCCCTTTTTGCGTGACGGGTCACATATATATTTAAACCATACTTAATTTGTTTTCAGTAAATACTGGGGATAAAGGGCAAACAGACATCCATCTTAACTACAAAGAAAACTATGAAAAAATGGAAGCTGAATCTAGGTTGTCAGATCATGGTGGTCAAGGTGAAGTTCAGAAAGATTCTTGGATTGTGTCCTCACAGGATGACAACTTCTGGGGAACCAGTCAGCCAGACAAATTAGAAAGTGTTTTTCAGTGCCAAAGAACAGTCCCAATGGAACAGTCAGATATTAATGCATCGTGGGATGTTGATGGTGAAGGTGATGCTGATTTTTGGCGCTGTGGCGACACAGATCAGCCTCTGCAGACTGGTCCAAGCAGCCATTCAGAAAACAGTCAACATTCTCGTGATCCAACAAACAAAGGTGATGATTTATCCACCAGTCAGTTAGAAACTCACAATAAAACAGATGATAGTTGTGTGAGTAGTAATATATCAACTAACTGCCATGGGTCCGAGTCTGTCAATAGGTCTAGCACAGACACAGACGTACACAATTGGCCAGAAACATCTGGTGCTGAATGTCATACAGACTTCAAATTGCAAAGTGAAAGTGACAGTAATTCTGTCTGTGATAAGGGAAATGATACTATAAGAAGATTTCCAGCAAATAAATGTACTCATATGCATTTAACAGAGACAGGTGATCATGAACCACATCATTGTGACTTTGGTAGTAGCTCAGAGTGCCGAGATACAGATAAAAGTTTTGAGGCCTCAAAACCTAGTCATTGTCATTCAGGTGTGGACAAGCTTGAAAAAGAATTAGTGGACACAAGTTATATAAATGCAGATGCAAATGAAAACAAGCAATATAATGCAACTGAGAAAGGTGATTCTGAAGCAGATTTTGTCCATTACAAGTCAAGAAGAACTTCAAACATTGACAATAAAGTAGAAGTTAGTCTGTCAGTAAATCACCTCAGGACTCTGAATACTCAAGGTCAAGGTGTTTTTGACAAGACCATGAATGTTGAACCAATTCAGAGCAGTGAAATGTCAGAGAGCTGTTCAGAATTGTGTCGAGATGGGGATAAAAGAGATGAAAGTCTGGCAGAAGAACCAAAAGAACAAGATTTTCAGAAACATCATCCTTACTGTGAAACAGAGGAAATTGATGGTGATTATTTAGTGATTGATGATTCGGATGATGAAACTGAGAAAGGGTTGAGACCTGTGAAACAACCAGATATAGTTTGGAAGTCTTTATTGAAGAAGGACCCTTATCAGCTGCAGGAGCCTTTAGTGTTGAGTCTGGAAGAGGTAAATACTGCATGCTTCACTTACAAAGTTTCAGATGGGGAGGAGAATAGATACCCCACAACCTCTTTATAACACTATTAACCCTTTTTGTACCGAATGGAATATTCCTCCTTATATATAGCAGGAGTCCATTTCAAAATTTTGGGGTGTCAGATTGTGTTTTCTTCAAAATTTATTTGGAAAATGGTTGAACTTTTTGCAAACAGTCTAGGCCCTGATCAGATGCTGTGTTCTGCGGCGTCTGATCTGGGCCGGCACTGTTTGCCAAGGTATACCTTTAGGGGTTTCTGGTGCTGAATGGGTTAATGGGGTCCAAAGCAGAAACCATGTTAGTTCAAAAACCATGTTATATCCGAACACAAATGTATAGATTTTATAGAAAAATGGTCATTTATGGTCATTTTTCTATATAATCTATACATTTTTGGAATCAGTCGTGAACCCGTGACAGTATTAATATCCAAAACAGTGTTATAACAAACAGTGTTATAATGAGGCTGTGGTGTAATTTTTCTCAACTCTGCATTAAAACCTTTGTTATGGGTACTTGTTTAAAAGCTGAAATAGCTCCACATAAGGAGTAACTGGAATAGTTTTTCTTGCACACCAGACAAGGAAATCCGTGATTTTACCCTGGGATAGAAATTTATGTTCTGACCCTGGTGTTCTGACCCCAAATCGAATATAATCGCGTGTTTGATAAATGCACTGGTTGATTACAACCTCATGCGCGGCGGCGTCATGCGTGACGTCACTAAACATTCCTGTTTTGTCATCACAAAATGGCGGACGTCGGTAACCGAAGTGACAGCAGCATTAAAAATTCGCAATAGAAATGGAAGGTATGCAAGAAAAAGAATCCAATATGGGTGTGAGGGGTGGATAGAAAAATTCGTCCCTCGGGATCACTGACCGGCATCACTCGGCAAGCCTCGTGATGCCGGACAGTGTCCCTCGGGACGGATTTTTCAATCCACCCCTCACACCCATATAAGATTCTTATATTCTTCAAAAATCTATGTCTTTAATTGGACACCTAGAAGACTTGCTGTAATTCTCAAAAGATTTTAACAAGTTTGTTTCGTGATCCAGCAAGGAGTCCAAAAAGAGAAGACTGAATGGCAAATGGTGTAGGACCATTCAGGAGCAGTCTGATCTGGGTCTGCACTGTTTGCTTAGGCCTATCAGTCCCAATACTTAGGATCATTACGGTACTTGTTAGATGTAATACAGTGGTATTTTGTTGAAATAATGTAGGAAACTTCCAATATTGCTTTCAGCAAAAATTAGAGGTTTTTATGTACTGATTGATTGAAATTTTAACATATGGATAACTAACTAAATGGCATCCTCCCATCGGGGCTTGGAGGAATATATTGGGCTGCATTGTCCTTCCAAGCAGAGCTGAAACCGGCCACACTTGAGTACTGGTATACCGCTTAGAAGGTCTAAGCCTGCCCAGGCAAAGTGGTGCAAGTCGGACCATCCATGCATATAAACCCTATTGGTTACATTGGCCGGCAGGGCTTGAGATGTCATTTCATCTCAATGTCCGGTAAAAGTCCCACACAATAGAGTGCAACATCTCCAAAATGACCTACATAGTGTTGACAGGGATGTTAAAAATCAATTCAAACAAAAAAAAAAAAATAACAACTTTGTTAACTTTGAACAACTGGGTCCATGAGGCTCAGCTGGCTTAACCCATTGTATTCTAGTGGACTCTTCCATTGTAGTCGGGGATTTGAAATTCGTAGCACCCGTATTTAAGGAGTTTAATGGACCTTATTTTCTCACATTTAACTATGATATGAATTTATTGAGAGGTCTCTCAGCATCTTGAAAATGGAGTTAGAAAATAAAAAAGTGGGGAAAAGACATAAAAAGGGGAGATAAATGTATCTACCCTCTTTTCTCACTTGAACATCCAAACAAATCCAATCGACATCTACTCTGAAACTACAATTCCAATTGGAACCAAATTACATGTGATGCCCCCAAGGGGTGGAAGAACAAACATATATTCTGAATGTCTGGGTCACATGACCAAAATGTCCACTATGCCCATATATGGTAAAAACCTTTAAAATTGCCCGCTCTCAGGAACCAATAGACCGATGACCTTGAAACTTGATATACAATATTGGGGAACCGGTCCCTTTCACATTTGTTCAAATGATGACATTTAGTTGACCTTGACCTTTCTTACGTCAAGGTCACATATGGTCACTTAGGGTTTTGTATGTCAAAGACAGGATTTTCTGGTTCTGTTGCAGCTTATGACATCAGAGTTGATATTTGCAGCCAGCTAAATGATCCTGGGGCCATACGATTACATATTTCTATTTTTTTTTCAAAATACTGTGCTAACTGATACCAAATTACATATACTGCATCAGTGTTATTGACAAAGGTGTAGAAGAAGAAGCTTGATTTACATAGGAATCGTTACATTTATTATGCCAAGCATCGTCCCTGTTCAAAATAACTGACATATTGGGTTTCAACCTCAATTAAGTTAACCTTTCATTCAGTTCCTTTCATAAGTACGAATGCATTTCCGCCAGAACGCCTGAAGGTAGGTGCCTGATGCTCTGTCTCTGGTAGGGCTAACCAGAGCCTAACTATGGGTTTCCTTTTCTACAGCATTCTAGCTAATCCATGCTGTTGAGTCTTCGTCGTTGTCTCATCTCCTTATTCGTGTGATTTTATGTTCGCGAAGATGTTGCATTGATAAGCTAGAAATCTATCGTGCAGACTGAACAACTAATGGGTTTTAACCAAGACAACCAAGGGTGAGGATTGAGGCCACCTTAAATCAATTAAAGTGTCCACCCTTAACCCCAACATCCGTAAAACTTCTTACTGACCCCATTCCAACGCGGTCCATCTGTTGTGGTTTCTAATTCTTATAGTTGGTCTTTAAGATGTATGTATTGCTAATGCATTTTTTTTTTTTAGATAGCTGCTTGGCCATGTGGGGATATAACTGTCCTTCTGGCTTTCCATTTGTGACGTTTTCATTTTGGTGTTTTGAATGGGAGGTGCGATGTATTTTGTATAGGTTCCTGATCATTGCCTACACTCTGTTTGTCAAATCATGATAACTCTTAATGGCTTGACACAGAAGGCCTTTTTGGCAAATCTGTGTAGGACAATTGGGGTGGTTTGGTGAGGCAAAGGTGACGTTTATCTTGCGTCAATAGGGCGTCCAACTGATTTTGGCTTACAGCTGGACAAGACCTGCTGTTCTTGCAGCAGATAATGGTAGAGGGGGAATACTGTTATTTCTTCTGTTTCTGCACTTATATTTACTTTCCTCTTTCTCCTCTGTCCCTCACTTTCTTCTGCTCAAGAATCTCTTCTATCGCTTTTCTCTGGGAGAGGACACAAAATGACCAACAAGAGTGGACTTGCCTTTAAACCCAAAACAATCAATATATGGGACAAATATCAGTAAAAGGAAGGAGTAAAAAAGTAGATGAAGAACAGGTCATTCAGTGCATCACATGAACAAGTCCGTGAAATGAAGACCCTAAACCCAACTTTATATAGAGACAACTGGGGTTTACGGGGTAAATATTATTTTTCTTATTTCTGTTCCAAGACATAGGTTGTGGGTACTTGTTAGAACCACCTGATGCGGTAATAACGAGCACCCTCAACCTATGTTTTGAACATTTATAACAAACATATCAAAGATTTTCATCGTAATGGTACCATTTTGGAGGTGTGAAAAATGCACATTGTCGCACGGGTGAGTTATCGCAATGCGTGACAAGAGACACAGGTAATTAAGAGCTAATAGCGAATAGAGGGACAAGGTTACTGAAGGCAGGTTTTCCAATGAAAAGGTAGAAAGTAAGTGGAGATGACATCTTAAGATGCACGTTTACAGGTTATATCACTACTCTGGGAAAAGGGAAGAAGAAAGAATGTTTAAGAGGTGGCTTTACATTATATTAAAGCTTGGTTACTATTTATTTTTAATTGTGCGACTTACCAGAAAATAAGGTACCCAGTAAGATTTCAATAGACCTTGTAGTGGCCAGTAACATTTATGTGTTTAAAATATAATAATGTCGATGTTAGTTTGGGAGCCTTCAGCACAAACTGGAAACTTTGGATAATGAATCTTGAAATATACAATGTATTTATTAAATGTTGATAGATTCAAGTCACCAGTTTAGAGAATCACTTTATAGTTCATCGCTGACAAATATGCTTGGTGATGTATATTCATCTCACTAAGTAAAAAACCAGAAGGAAATGGTCATCAGTAATTTTTCAAAAATATATCTGTTGGCCCTTGTTATGATACATCTGTGACCAGCCAGTAAAATAATTTATTTTATGTATGTTTTAATACGGATTTTTATCAAGATGTGTGACACAGCAGGAAAAACCAGCAAAATGGACCATAGGTATCTGAGTCCCTTGTTCATGCCCAGAATGACAGAGTCATCAAGTTTCACATGTTTGTGCAAAAATAACAGTCCTGCATACTGACGAAAATGAAGTTGTTTAAAAAAATACTAAAAATTATCTAGCGCAAAAATAGTGTAAAATTTACCAAATTTCTTGGGGTAAAATTTCAATGGTCAAAATTTATGGTAACACTGGATGTAGTTACGTCATATCATGAATTTTGGTATCTTCGAATATTGACAAATATTTTGGCTGATGCAATAAATCAACATTCAGTTGTAAGCGCAAGCTACACATGACTAAACTTAATCCAACCATTCCATTCGCATGGGGTGGGTGTAAACTCATAGAATTTTCAACCCCTTTTCCCCACCAGATTTGCTAAATAATCACATGTCACATAGGTTAGGCTTCTATCTCAATGAAACAGCACAAAGCGTGAGAATTTTGGGTGCATTAGATTTTTCGAAATCTGGTCTCAAATCCCAGACTATTGCTATAGTATATGTATATGTTGAACAAGTCCATTTTTGATATAAGGGGTGTCAGGTCTATTTTTTCACTTTTATGCATTTTTTTACGGTAAATTCTGTAGCAAATAGTGCAGGCCCTGATCAGACGCTGAGAATGATCTGGGCCTGCACTCTTTGCCAAGGTACCCCATCAGGGGTTGCCGCATGCAATGGGTTAACCCTTATCTTGCTGTTCACGACAACCCCTATCTTTGCAAACAGTGTAGATCCAGATCAGATGGCTTCTAAAGAAGCCATCTGATCAGGATCTACACTGTTTGGCATTCAGTTTATGAATTTGTAGCAATAAATTACATCAAGTAATTTGATTGGTTGATAGACAGAAATGGGTGTGGCTTAAATGAATATTCAGCAAGATAAGGGTTAATACACATAAATTCTATTGCAGCTCAATCTGCTGCATTGTATATGTTGATTTTGTTTGATTTGAGGGTTTAACGTCCCCGTCAACACTGTAAAGGTCATTTTGGAGACGTTGCTTCCAATTTTGTTGGACATTTACCCAACATTGAGATGAAATGACATCTCAAGCCCTGTCGCCCAATGAAACCAATAGGGTTTATAAGCATGGACAATCCAACTCGTACGCACCGCTTTGCTTGGGCAGGCTTAGATCCTCTAAGCGGTTTACCAGTACTCGGATCAGATTCAGCTCTGCGTGGAAGCATCATACAGCCCATATATTTCTTCAAGCCCCGATGGGCTTGTATACGTTGAGTGTGTGTTTCCAAATCAATGTACCGGTATCTTTCGGGTCACGTGAGACGCCAAGTTCTGCAACGGAAGGTCAGGTGGTTTTTCTCCGGGTACTCCGGTTTTCGCCCACCTTTGATTAACGATCAACTCGATATGAGTGAAATAATATTGAAAGGGCCGTAAAACCAAACCCCCCCCCCCCAAAAAAAAAAAAAAAAAAATCAATATATCACATGAGATGCAAAGCATCATGAATGATGCATAAGGTCTGAGAACAGCAGATCAAGTTACTAAAGTATGGAAAGTACATGTACCACTATCTTCACTATTTCAGACTTAAATAAATGAGAAATCTGACCTTACACATGATAGCTTTCTGAAGTGACAGTAACTGCTTGGTCTCAGAGGTAGCTACGGTACATTATAAAGGATGGTGATTCCGAATCATATGACAGCAGTATTTTTGTAGTTGTACATGTACATTAACCCATTTCAGGCAGGAAAGCCCCAAAACCCCCAAAACAGGTCATTGGCAAACAGTGCAGGCCCAGATCAGACACAACAGAACTATTTTCTAACAGAATTTTCTGTCAAAAATGGAATAAAAATGAAAAATTAGGCCTGACACCCCTTATATGACAAATGGACTTTTCCAACATATAGCAATGGAAGAGTCCTCTAGCATACAATAGGTTAAGAAAGCTGAGCCTCCTGGCCTTTTTGATAATTGGTTACTTGTTTCCTTGTATTGGTGTCCAAATACATCTATGCTAGTCAGAGTACTAGACAAATTAAGATGGGGGGTGTCTCAAGAAAAGGAGGAGAGTCAGTGTACATGTACATAGGTCTAAAGGGTGGTGCCAGCATTCCCACAGATTACGTCAATTAGGAAGAAATGATCACTAGTTGGAATTTCAGGCCCCTACTGCAGGAACTAGCTTGTACAAGGGATCCTCCTTCCCTCAGACCATTTGAGGTTAGAAAGTCCTTTCAGATTTGATCATTTCTTCAGCTGAGAGTGCAGAAGTATAGCTCAGTTTTCCTCTTTGATTTGAGCTAGGGACTAACAGCTCTTGACACAGGTCCTGATGAATAAATGTCATTTGCCATATCACCAATTATGACCATTCTGACCTCCACTTTGTTTTTCAGGCATTTTTTCTATCTTTTGGTCTGGGCTGTCTCACAGTGCTGGACACAAACAAGGTATGTTTATACTAAAAAAAGTAAATACACCTCAACCTCATTATAAAACGTTTTATGATAACAGAGGGTTTAAAGATGGATCACAAAAATGTATAGATTACATTATAGGGATGATTTTCATTTTTATGAATTTTATCGATGTATAAACTCTGGCGAATAACTCACAAACTGCATGAAGCCCAAAGCCCGAATGCTTTGTAAGTCATTTGCTGGAGTTTACACAAAAATGATTATTCATTCCTGAGTGATAATTCCAACTTTGACATAGAAATGTTAAGAATGTCACAATAATGGGACATTTTAGGAATTATTTCAAAAGCGTATGAACTTACCAACGGCCACAGCGGAATGATTATTCATATTAGAAGCTGCCATCTTTGAAAGAAACCCAGGAATGTCAAGTCTTTAAATTCAGTTTATTTGTCTCCTAACAGTTACGTTTCCAATAGTTTCCAATCTTTTAATCGAACTTTGTTGACATTGTTTCCTATACATGTAATGACGGACCGGCCCCGATAGCTCAGTTGGTAGAGTGTCCGCTCCGGGGAACGGGAGGTCTCGGGTTCGATCCCGGGCCGCGACATACCAAAGTCGTTAAAAATGGTACTAGCTGCTCCTCGTTTGGCACTCAGATTTACGGGGTAGAGCTAGGACTGGTCGATCCAGTGTCAGGATAATGTGACTGGGTGTGGTATCATGTAATGTGTCTGGGACATGATACTTCAGTGAGGCAGCACTGTAAACGTGAGCATTGAGCTCCCTGTCGCAACCAGACACCGTCGTGATATGACTGAAAAATTGTTGAAAGCGACGTTAAACCCGAATTCACACACACACACATGTAATGACGTAATGCGCGGGTTCTAAACATGCTCATTGACGTCACATTTTATTTCTAGCTGTCGCTGTGTGATCTAGTTGTGAGATTCTTGCTCATGGAATTTATCGAAGTATTAAACCTTTATTTCAACCAATCAAATCACTGAAAATGTATATAATGATAGAGAATTGGAATTATTGAAAATGGTCATTTTTTTATGTAATCAATATGTTTTCGTATATAGCATGGATGTTTATTTTTGCCCCAAAAATAGTGTTGTAAAGAGGTTGTGGTCTCCATCTAAAAGGCTGAACACTCTTTTTAGTCAGACCCTTCCTTTGCAGGAAATATGTCAGTCAGACCCTTTCTTTGCAGGAAATATTTTAGTCAGACCCTTTCTTTGCAGGAAATATTTTAGTCAGACCCTTTCTTTGCAGGAAATATGTTAGTCAAACCCTTTCTTTGCAGGAAATATTTAAGTCAGACCCTTTCTATGCAGGAAATACTTGAGTCAAACCCTGAGAAAGAGTCTTGGGCCCAGTTGTTCAAAACTAGCGATGTTGTTAGTTAACATATTACAGTCACATCTTGTCATCTCAAACGCTTAGAGACTGGAAATTTTGGTTTGATACAGCAGTAGTTTGAGATAAAAGGAGTTGAAATCTAATTAACATACAGCAAAACTTAAACAACAGTGCCAAAAATTTAGTCTGACTTTAGTCTCACCTCTGTGGTTCTTTGATTTCTGTGTTCACGGAGATGTTGCACTGATGAGTTAGGAGGCCTTCATGCGGACTGAACAAATTATTTGTCTCAATCGCGACGGAAGTAAGGGCGAGGATTGTGGCCACGTAAAATCGATTTAAGCCCCCCAGTGGAAATCTTCCACTGACCGTTCCAAGGCGGCTCTTCTGTGGCGATTTATTTATGTTGCTGTTTGTTACTTACTGTGTGTATCACTTGTGTCTTTTAATTTTGGATGGCCATATGGCCATTTTGTGGGAAAGTAACTGTCCATATGGCCTTCCTTTGTTTAGGTTTCCATTATGGTCTGGTCGCTTAATGTTTGTATTTCTTTCCCTTTGGTGTCTTTTATGGATGGAGTAAGTTAATTGTATCAATTCCTGATCTTTGTTTTACTTCTACTTTAAGCAGTAGTTTGTGATACCAGTGTTTGAGATAACAAGAGTCAACTTTATCATATGACGTCGCGTCTGAGAGTGTAATAACGTCTTGTATTATTTTCGATAATCCACTAGTGGATTAAATATGCAAATTAGTTAGATACATTCTGTAACGTTACATGTACGACGTCCATAACGACGTCGCGTTTACTAATGGCGGAATATTGACATTTTTGTAAACAATCGTGAATAAAATGCGTTTTAAATGTCATATGATAAATAGAATCTTGCATTCGTGCTCATGTATTATTGAATTTATTAAACTCATTGAGGAAAAGGGATAAAATGCTCGGCAAAGCCTCGCATTTTATCCCTTTTCCTCAACTCGTTAAATAAATTCAATAATACATGAACACTCATGTAAGATCCTCTATGTATAACATTGATCATTGAATTTTACTCACATTTTTCCAGCAAAAGTACCATGTCATTAGATACCATAAAAAGCCTAAAAATTGGGACACCGTGTGCACTTGCTGTGATTCTCCTAAAATTTGAACAACTTTGTTCTCCGATCCATTAACGAGTAAAAAAAAATGATGGAATGCCAAACAGTGTAGACCCTGGATCTCCACTGTTTGCTTGGGCCTATCTGTCCCCATACTTAGGATCATTACGGTATTATATTTTCTTGCACACCAGACAAGGAAATGCGTAATTTTACCTGGGATAGAAATTTATGTTCTGACCCTGGTGTTCCAACACCAAATCGAATATTATCGCGTGTTTGATAAATGCACTGGTTGATTACAACCTAATGCGCAGCGTGTGACGTCACTAAACATTCCTGTTGTGTCATCACAAAATGGCGGACTTCGGTAACTCAAGTGACAGCAGCATTTAAAATTCGCAATATAAATGGAAGGTATGCAGGAATAAGAATCCTATATGGGTGTGAGGGGTGGATAGAAAAATCCGTCCCTCGGGATCACTGTCAGGCATCACTCGGCAAGCCTCATGATGCCGGACAGTGTCCCTCTGGACGGATTTTTCCATCCACCCCTCACACCCATATAAGATTCTTATATTCCCAGAACAATTAACAATTTGACCACTAACAAGCTTGTTAAGCTAACAAGGCTTTGAACAACAGTTACTGGGTCCTGGTGTAAGTGAGAAGACTGATTACCGGAAAAAAAAAAAATTGGACACCTATAGGACATGCTATAATTCTGTCAAATTTTAACAAATTTGTTTCACAATCCAGCAAGGAGTCCAAGAAGTGCAGACAGAATGGCAAACAGCGTAGAGTCTGATCAGGGTCTGCACTGTTTACTTAGGCCTGTTTGTACTTAGATCATTACGGTAATATAGGCTGTG
The DNA here is from genome assembly GCA_963580285.1 of Lucinisca nassula. Lineage (NCBI taxonomy): Eukaryota > Metazoa > Mollusca > Bivalvia > Lucinida > Lucinidae > Lucinisca > Lucinisca nassula. The sequence continues at coordinate 124,249,279 of OY757020.1, forward strand.
GATGTTTGTTAGAACCGTCTCATTGAGAAATAAAAATATGTCGGTTGCCATTGGAAACAAATAACACATACTGTAAAAATCCTAAAAATTTGGACACCTTGAGGGCTTGCTGTAATTCTTCTATTTTTTTTTACAAATTTGTTTTGCAATCCAGCAAGGAGTCCAACAGGTACAGACAGACTGAGAATGGAAAACAGTGAAGACCCTGATCAGACTGCTCCTTCAGGAGCAGTCTGATCTGGGTCTGCACTGTTTGCCTAGGCCTATCTGTCCCAATACTTGGGATCATTACGGTACCACATAGAAAATAGGAGACTGGGCATTAAGATTTGTTGGCAATTTAACCCTTTTTATACCAAATGGAATCTTCCTCCTTGTATATGGCTGGAGCCCATTTCGAAATTTAGGGGTGGCAGGCTGTGTTTTCTTCAAAATTTGTTTGGAAAAATGGCTGAACTTTTTTGCATACAGTGTAGGCCCTGATCAGATGCCACATTCTGCAGCGTCTGATCTGGGCCTGCACTGGTTGCCAGGGTACCCATTTAGGTGTATCTGGTACAAAATGGGTTAAACAGCCCAGTCAGCACTGTTAAGATCATATCAAGCTGGTCAGTTTACCTACGCACACTGCCTGGGCAGGCTAACACATAACCAGTTTACCAGTACACTGCACACTCTTTCAACAGAAACTGACAAATGCCCCTCTTGAATCAGCCGAATCATAGAATAGATTTCATGATCATCCTCCAGTAAAGAATGGTACCACCACAGGGGTTTTATGAGACCCTTTGTTAGCAGTACTACAGTTTGCATGTCTGTGGATCTTAACCCATTGTATGCGGGAAACCCATAAAGGGGTACCTTGGCAAACAGTGCCGGCCCAGATCAGACACCGCAGAATGTGGCATCTGATCAAGGCTTGCACTATTTGCTAACACACTTTTCTGTCAAAAATAGCATAAAAATGAAAAAATAGGCCCAACACCCCTCATATGACAAATGGACTTGTCCAACATATAGCAATGGAAGAGTCCACTAGTATACTATGGGTTAACAATATAAGAATCTTATATGGGTGTGAGGGGTGGATTGAAAAATCCGTCCCGAGGGACACTGTCCGGCATCACGAGGCTTGCCGAGTGATGCCGGACAGTGATCCCGAGGGACGGATTTTTCTATCCACCCCTCACGCCCATATTGGATTCTTTTTCTTGCATACCTTCCATTTCTATTGCAATTTTTAATGCTGCTGTCACTTCTGTTACCGACGTCCGCCATTTTGTGATGACATAACAACAATGTTTAGTGACGTCACGCATGACGACGCCGCGCATGAGGTAGTATTCAACCAGTGCATTTATCAAACACGCGATTATTTTCGATTTGGGGTCGGAACACCAGGGTCAGAACATAAATTTCTATCCCAGGGTAAAATCATGGATTTTCTTGTCTGGTGTGCAAGAATACATGTTCTGTAGTACCGTATTTACCCTAAATATTCAGACACCCCAGCTTATTACCATACTTGTTCTAAAATTAGAACAATTTACGACCCGATGTTGCGACTTAAAATACCTGGATAATTGACAAATAGTGTAGAGCAGTACGAAAACATGCCTATACAAATACAATGTAACCTTTATTGTCTAAAAAGAATGAAAATTTTAAGATGAAAAATTGCGATGGTTTTCTTATTTCTGCTCAAAATAAAGATTGTGGTACTCATTAGAACCGCATCGAGGCGGTTCTAAGGAGTACCCACAATCTATATTTTAGAGCAGAAATAAGAAAAATAAGGTTTACCCCTGTAAACCCCAGTTTTCCTTTTTAAAAGTGGGGTTCAAGGGGGTCAAAATTTTATAGGCTTTTTTTCCTGATGAGGCGCTGCATTATGTTTGTCTCATCAGGGTCTACAATTTGTTCAGGATTGTTTACCCGAATACATGCACATTGGAATAAACACTATAGAGTGTTTCATCTGTATTTTCCATTTCTAGGTTCCAATTACCTTAGTTGACCTTTGGCAGAGATGTTGTGAGGTCAAGGTGAAATTTCTACCTCATTATGTAGCATACCACTACTTCAGAAGTAAAGGCTGGGTACCAAAACCTGGCATACTGTTCGGTGTGGATTTTAGTAGGTGATTTGATTAGCTTCTAGTTTTAAAACTCCTCACGTGAACAAGTCCATGAAATGAACACCCACCTAAACCCCACTTTATATAGAGAAAACTGGGGTTTATGGGGGTGTACCTTATTTTTCTTATTTCTGCTCCAATGAGGCGGTTCAAACGAGCATCCACAACCTATGTTTTTAGTATAAATAAGAAAAATATCACGGATTTTCTTCAGAAAAGTAGCCATTTTGGAGATGTGAAAAATGCACAGGTGTGTTATCGTAATGTTATGACAGCAATGATTCATTACACTGAACTACTGTTTCTGAAATATTTAGGGGATAACTGTATTCAACAATTTACCTCCCCAAATGTCAAAAATGAATGCAGCCCCCACCCATCAGGGCTTGAAGCAATAGATGGGCTGCATGATGATTCCACTTAGAGCTGAACCCAACCGCACATGAGTACTGGTAAACCACTTAGAGGATCTAAGCCTGCTCAGGCAAAGCAGTGCCAGTCGGATCTTTCATGCTTATAAACCCTATTGGTTTCATTGGGCGACAGTGCTTGAGATGTCATTTCATCTCAATGTCAGGTAAAAGTCCCACAAGATTGGAAGCAATGTCTCCAAAATGACCTTTACAGTGTTGATGGGGAGGATAAACATCAAATCAAACAAACAAATACAGTTATCCCCATTCTGAAGCATTTATTCATTTCTTTTGTTAAAAAGGTGTACTATTTTGTTCAAAGCGGTGAACACAGTAGTCGTACTTTTGACAGTATACCACAGGATATACCAAATATTTGACTTTAACCAATCAGGCATTGAGTTACATTCCCATGTGCATTAGAATGTAATATTAGTTTTCTTTCAAGTAGAACTTTCTTCTATTTCGAAAGCCCTTTACAAAGGCAAAAAGGCTTTTTACTGATAAGAAGTATCACACCCCAAACTGGGTTTATCAATTTTGTTGGAATTAAACTTAATTTTTGACTCTGCTCTTATTATACCCCCGGCATACGCAGGGGGTAAATAGTTTTCATCTTGCTGTTCATCCGTCCATGTGTCCATTAACATTTTGGTTAAAATTTTGCATCAAAGTTTCTAAGAGATTGTATCTTCTGTATCCTATACTGCTCTAAAGATTTCATTGATGCATGTCCCAACCCCCACAGTGACCTTGAGGTCAAAGTAAAATACTTAGAAATTTTACATTTGCTTAAAGTTTACGACACAGTTAATAGATGCCTGTATGTTCCAAACTCTTAAGACAAATTCAGTTGATACTTGCATCGAAGTTGCATACCAGTCCAAAGATTTCATTGATGCATACCCCACCCTGCTGCTTCAGTAACATTGATGCCCACTTGTCCTCCAGTAACTTTGATGCCCTCACTCCCTTGGTCCATTTAGAAATTTTTATGTTTGGTTTAGCTTTTACAAGCACATTTATAGATTCTTATAGCTTCTTGACTTCTCCATTCATATTACATACAAGGTCGAAAGATATATCATAAAGAGAAAGTGGCGCTGGCAGAAGGTGTACGTGACCCACTGGTTGCTCTAGTTAAAATTTCCATTTGCCTGTTTATCCAGGGTAGAAAATTGAGTTGAAAAATCAATTAAGATCTTAATTACTGTTATCAAAATGGATCTTTTTCTCAGGAAAATATTATATGTATAATAGACTACAATAGTAACAAGAACATGAAAATATTAATGAAATAGTACAGTTATATGTAAAAGTTCACTTAGCTGGTTTTATCACATATTTTATTTCAGTTTTATACAAGATAGGTCCCCCTTTTTACCATGGCAGCTATTCTGTTATTGTTAGAACTGTACATGAAGGTAGTTTGGCTGAGGTGGAGGAATACACAGACAGACAATTGACCTGGACTACTTTCTGTGGTCTACAAAGAGTTACAGAACATGTTGCAAAAGTAAGTTCATAGTTTGGATCGTACCAAGCAAAAATTTGTCCTTGGAAATGAAACCATGACGAAAATATGCCTATTCAAATACATTGTAAATTTTACCGTGGAAGAATTAAAATTTTCAGAGGAAAAATTATGATATTTTTCTTAATTCTGCTCAAAATGTAGATTGCGGGTACACGTTAGAACCGCCTCACTGAGGGGGTTCTAACCAGTACCCACAATCTATATCTTTGAGCACAAATAAGAAAAATAAGGTTTACCCCTGAAAACCCGAGTTTTAATATATTAAAGCATGGTTCAAGGGGGTCAAAATTATATAGGCATGTTTTCATGATGAAAAATTTGTCCTTGGCAATGAAACACAGTAAAGACTGAGATGGGCCTTCACACCCACACAATCTGACTAGAGCCTATCATCATGAGAACACACCTATATAATTTTGACCCCCTTAAACCCCAACTTTACACAGAAAAACTGGGCTGGCATCTGTAACTCAGTCGGATGCGTGTCTGACTGGTGATCAGGAGGATGCAGGTTAGATACCTGCCGGGTTCAGCAACATTCTTACGTGGAGATGGATCATGAAATCTTTTCTACGGTCATTCTCTCCCTTCCACTGATTCAAGAAGCCTGCCCAGGAAAAGTTTTAATAGGTAAACTGACCAGCTCAAAAATGACCTAAAATAGTGTTGACTGGGCTGTTAAACTCCAAGACAAACAAACAACCCTTGTGGGTCATTCTCCAGACTTTCTATTGAGTCTTTAAACCGATGTCCCATCTCTATATGACATTACAGTATTTACCACACATGTTTGGTTGGAAAGACAGGGCTGAGTAAACCGTGTAGATCCAGATGGGACACTGCAGAATGTGACGTCTCATCTGGTTCTACACTGTTTGCTACTCATCCAGCTATTTTTAGGTAGTAAATTGTACTGGTTCAAATTTTAGAGCAAGTATGGTAAGGTTCAGATGTCTGAATACTTCGGATAAATAAGGTACTTGGTGGAGCATAAAACTACCACACAAACACCTGTCTCCATATGACCTTAGTTGTTGATGGGATATAAAAATCCAACACACACTTCTTTTTGCAAACTCCAAAAACAAGTTTTCTTATGATTTGTTTATTTGCTTGTATTGGAGTTTAACGGCCCAGTCAACAACTATTTAGGTCATTTTTTAGCAGGTCAGTTTACCTATCCACACTTTCCCTCGGCAAGCTTATATGTATGTAAGCAGTTAACCAGTGCAGTGCACAATCTTTGGCCAGAAACTGACAACTGCCCTTCTTGAATCAGCGGAAGGGAGAGAATGTCCATAGAAAAGATTACCTGATCAAATCCACGAAAGAATGTTGCCAAATCCAGGGGGTATCGAAACCGCATCCTTCTGATCACCAGTCAGACGCGCATCTGACTGAGCTACCAAGGCGGGCAGGTTTTCTTACGACTGGGCTTGTATCTTTAACAGGTAGACTTTGGGATGAGTCTTTATAGTGAGGTCGTGTCTCTGTATGACCTTATCTGTTGGTAGGACGTAAAACTCAAACACACTCACTCACTCTTTAACAGGTACTGATGGTCTGCTATGTGATAATGCCTAAGAGTCTGACAACAGAAGAAGGAAAATTACCCAGCTGTGTCTCAAAGTTCAAAATAAAGGTTTGTTGGATTTTAAACTTTATTTCATCATGTTATCATGTCCCTGTAGTAAATACCCTTGTCAAGCCCTACAAGCGGGGTTTCCATTATACGTTAAAATTCTGCTATTAAGACCACCTTAAATTAAGACAAATTCTCCTTTAGAAAGCATATTTATAAGGTTTCAGTAATTCTCTCTGTGCCTTCACACTCAGTGTCTTTTAGAAAGAGACCACCTTTGCGACTTTTCAAAAGTGGTCTTAAATACTAATTTAAATTTGAATCCTTATATATAAAATCTCTGTTGTTTTATAAGTTCAAAATTAGAATAATTAAATTTTAATCCTGAAATTTTTGACAGTTCAAAATTAGAATACAGTAGAATCTCGGTGATTCGAACGCCGATTTTTCGAAACTACCTGATTTTTCGAAAGTGTGTGTGGGTCCCGATCTTTTTTGCTATTATTTTATGTAAAAATATATCCGATTTTTTGAAAGTCGATTATTCGAAAAATTCGATTTTTCGATTGAAATTGTCGGTCCCGATCAAAGAAATTCCTATTTAAATCCATCTCCAAATTCGAATTCAAAATATGTCAAGCACATTATTCATGCTTGAAGAGCATGCTTTCTTGGAGCTTGTTCACACCCGACTGATTTCACAGGTGCATTATATCGGGTAATTGACACCTATTAATCATGAGCTTCTTAATTGATATAAAGGTAACTGGTAATGAGCATCGTTTAGAAGATTATCCTGTTTAATGTTTTAAATAAAGCGACTTAGAGCATATGGGATTTTTTATTGGGAAACTGAAAGTAGACGATTTTCAGAGAATTTCAAAGACAGTTGAAAGCGAAAATAGAAAATAAAAATGCAGTACACGAGTGACTAGAAACATGTGGTTTGCCAGCACAGACTTTAACAGTATGCTTATTGCATTCTGATCTAGATCTTTGCTGACTACTCCCGAGAGCCATTTCTGTCCCGTCTTTTTACTGGTACCAGTGTTCGTCTGTTAGAAATTTATTGTTTTACATTACAAAATTGTTGCGGGATGTTAAATGGTTTGTTGTTTTGTTTCCTTTTAGATGAGGTATTTTGATCTTATATAGAAAGTTTGTGTTCTTGCCTAAATGCAGTCAAATATTATACTGAACGAAAACATCCGAACATTTCCGAAAACTACCGATTTCGAAAATTCGAACTCCCGATTATTCGAAGGCAATCTGGCGATCCCTGTCACTTCAAATTATCGAGGTTTGACTGTAGTTTAAAACTGAATCCTGAAATTCATAATATACTTTTATCATATGACGTCGCGTCTGAGAGTGTAATAACGCCATGTATTATTTTCGATAATTCACTAGTGGATTAAATATGCAAATTAGCTAGATACGTCCCTTAACGTTACATGTGCAAAGTCCTTAACGACGTCGCGTTTACTAACGGCGTAATATTGACATTTTTGTAAACAATCGTGAATAAAATGTGTTTTAAATGTCATATGATAAATAGAATCTTGCATTCGTGCTAATGTACTATTGAATTTATTAAACTTGTTGAGGAAAAGGGATAAAATGCTCGGCAAAGCCTCGCATTTTATTCCTTTTCCTCAACTCGTTTAATAAATTCAATAATACATGAGCACTCATGTAAGATCCTCTATATAATTTATAAATTATATCCTTACCAACAAATGATATGCAACTGAGTGTCATGAAACACCTCATGAATATTCATGCCCATTCATGGGGTTGTTCAAAACTAATGGCATCCTTAGGTATCCATTACAAAAACACGCCATCATTGTAAACTTGACCTCTGAAAAATTGAAATTTTTTAGATGAAAAATAGTGATATTTTTCTTATTTCTGCTCAAAATATAGATTGTATGTACTCGTTAGAACCGCCTCATTGAGGCAGTACCTCTCGATCATGAGTCGAATACGTTAACCACTGCGCTATCGAGGCTGATGCTTTGAACAACTGGACCCAGTTCATTAAAACATGGTTTTGGATATAATATTGTTTTGGTTTGATTTGAGGTTTAACGTCCCGTCAACACTGTAAAGGTCTTTTTGGAGACGTTGCTTCCAACTTTGTGGGACTTTTACCCGACATTGAGATGAAATGACATCTCAAGCCCTGTCGCCCAATGAAACCAATAGGGTTTATTATGTCTCCCCCGAAAAAATTTTTTTCGGAGAGACATATTGTTTTTCCCCCGGGCGTCTGTCTGTCTGTCTGTCCGTCTGTCCGTCTGTCACACTTTCGTGTCCGCTCTGTAACTTGAAAACCGTTAGAGCTATTGTCACGAAACTTCGTATAAATATTAATCAGCATTAGACGACGTGCAGTGCGCAAGAACCATAACTCTCGCATTTATACTTTTTGAATTATCTCCCTTGGAAGTTTGTTGGTATGTATATATGCATGGGCAAATCGTGTCCAGTCAATAACTTTCTTATTTTTTGATGGATTTTAAAATTACTCGGCAGAAATATTAACAACCATAAGACGATGTGTGATGCGCATGAGGCAGGTCGGTGCCTCAAAGGTCAAGGTCATACTTAGAGGTCAAAGGTCAAAAAAGGGGCCTTTTTTTCGTATTTGGTCAATAACTTTCTTATTTTGAGATGGATTTTAAAATTACTTGGCATAATTATTAACAACCATAAGACGATGTGTGGTGCGCATGAGGCAGGTTGGTACCTCAAAGGTCAAGGTCATACTTAGAGGTCAAAGGTCAAAAAAGGGGCCTTTTTTTCGTATTTGGTCAATAACTTTCTTATTTTGAGATGGATTTTAAAATTACTTGACATAATTATTAACAACCATAAGACAATGTGTGGTGCACATGAGGAAGGTCGGTTCCTCAAAGGTCAAGGTCATACTTAGAGGTCAAAGGTCAAAAAATGGGCCTTTTTTTCGTATTTGGTCAATAACTTTCTAATTGTGAGATGGATTTTAAAATTACTTGGCATAATTATTAACAATCATGAGACGATGTGTGGTGCACATGAGGCAGGTCGGTACCTCAAAGGTCAAGGTCATACTTAGAGGTCAAAGGTCAAAAAGGGGCCTTTTTTTCGTATTTGGTCAATAACTTTCTTATTTTGAGATGGATTTTGAAATCACATGGCAGAAATGTGAACCAATATAAGGCGATGTGTAGCGCGCATGACCCAGGTTGGTACCTCAAAGGTCAAGGTCATACTTAGAGGTCAAAGGTAAAAAAAGGGGCATTTTTTCGGGTTTTGTCAATAACTTGCCTATTTTTAAATAGAATTTGAAGTTACTTGGCAAACATGTTAACTATCATGGGACGATGTGTTGCATGCATGATTCAGTTTGGTACCTAAAACGTCAAGGTCATACATAGAGGTCAAAGGTAAAAAGGGGCCTTTTTTCGTGTTTGGTCAATAACTTTCTTATTTTTAGATGGATTTTGAAATTGCTAGGCAGAAATGTTAACCACCATGAGATGATGTGTTGCACGCATGACCCAGTTTAATACCTGAAAGGTCAAGGTCATACATAGAGGTTAAAGGTAAAAAAAGGGCCTTTTTTGTGTTCTGTCAATAACTTTCTTATTATGCCCCCAACTTTGAAAAAGTTTGAGGGGCATATTGGTTCTGGTTCGTTCGTCCGTCCATTACGCTTTTGATGCATAGCATAACTAAAGAACCGTGTATGCTAGGGTTTTGAAATTTCATATATGGATTCCTCATGGAAAATTAGCTGACGCGTGTTTTTTTTCTCGTCCGGATTATGCCCCCTTCAAGAGTTATTGCCCTTTGAATTTTTTTTTTTAATAAAATCTTGTCAGCAAGATATCTAAAAAACTATTGGAGCTAGAGCCTTGAAAGTTGGTGATTATATTGATGGTGATGAGTAGATGAACTGATTAACTTTTGACAAAATTCTGAAAAATACTTTGTGAGTTATGGCCCTTTGTCATTTTGGTAATTTGTGCCCATTGTAATGTATGCTAAAAGTGATGCATAGCATAACTTTAGAACCATGTATGCTAGGGTTTTGAAATTTCATATATGGATTCCTCATGGAAAATTAGCTGACGCGTATTTTTTTTCTTGTCCGGAATATGCCCCTTTCAAGAGTTATTGCCCTTTGAAATTTTTTTAATAAAATCTTGTCAGCAAGATATCTCAAAAACTATTGGAGCTAGAGCCTTGAAAGTTGGTGAATAGATTGTTGGTGATGAGTAGATGAACTGATTAACTTATGACAAAATTCCGAAAAATACTTTGTGAGTTATGGCCCTTTGTCATTTTGGTAATTTGTGCCCATTGTAATGTATGCTAAAAGTGATGCATAGCATAACTTTAGAAAGGTGTATGCTATGATTTTGAAATTTCATATATGCATTTCTGATGGAAAATAAGCTGACGCTTATTTTTTTTCTCGTCAGGATTATGCCCCTTTCAAGAGTTATTGCCCTTTGAATTTTTTTTAATAAAATCTTGTCAGCAAGATATCTCAAAAACTATTGGAGCTAGAGGCTTGAAAGTTGGTGAATATATTGGTGGTGATGAGTAGATGAACTGATTAACTTTTGACAAAATTCCAAAAAATACTTTGTGAGTTATGGCCCTTTGTCATTTTGGTAATTTGTGCCCATTGTAATGTATGCTAAAAGCGATGCATAGCATAACTTTAGAACAGTGTATGCTAGGGTTTTGAAATTTCATATATGGGTTCCTCATGAAAAATTAGCGTACGCGTATTTTTTTTCTTGTCCGGATTATGCCCCTTTCAAGAGTTATTGCCCTTTGAAATTTTTTTAATAAAATCTTGTCAGCAAGATATCTCAAACACTATTGGAGCTAGAGCCTTGAAAGTTGTTGAGTATATTGATGGTGATGAGTATATGAACTGATTAACTTTTGACAAAATTCCGAAAAATACTTTGCGAGTTATGGCCCTTTGTCATTTTGGTAATTTGTGCCCATTGTAATGAATCCTAAAAGTGATGCATAGCATAACTTTAGAACTGCGTATGCTATGGTTTTGAAATTTCATATATGCATTCCTAATGGAAAATAAGCTTACACGTATTGCCCTTTGAATTTTTTTTTAATAAAATCTTGTCAGCAAGATATCTCAAAAACTGTTGGAGCTAGAGGCTTGAAAGTTGGACCATGAGTCATGTGCAAGACCAAGGTCCATACCTCCAATGTCAAGGTCATACCTAGAGGTCAAAGGTAAAAAAAGGACAGTCAATAACTTCCTTAATCTTTGATGGATTATGAAATTACTTGGCAGAAATGTTAACCATCATGAGACGATGTGTTGTACCGCAAAGGTCAAGGCCATACTTAGAGGTCAAAGGTAAAAAAGTGCTTTTTTTGTTTACGGCCAATAACTTTTTTATTTTTCTATGAACATTTTTAAAGTTACTATGCAGAAATGTTCATCTTCATTAGATAATGTGTTGCACACAAGACCCAGCTCAATACCTCTAATGTCAAGGTTATACTTAGCAGTCAAAAACGGGGGAGACATCTGTGTTTTTGTAGAAAAACAAATTCTAGTTAGCATGGATGGTCCGCCTTGCACCGCGGTTCCTGGACAGGCTTAGTTCCTCTAAGCGGTTTACCAGTACTAGTGTGTGGGCCGGATTCAGCTCTGCGTGGAAGCATCATGCAGCCCATATATTTCTTCAAGCCCCTATGGGCGGGGGCCGTATAATATGTTTTAAAATAGATCCCAAAAATGTTAAGATTATACAGAAGAATGACCATAAATGGTCAGTTTTCTATATATTCTATATAATTTTATACGGATGTAGCACGGTTGTTTATCTAACATGGCTTCTACTTATGAGTGATATAAAGAGGTTATGTGTTTGAAATTTGAATGAAATTCTCAACATGCATCACATTGAGAGTTCTGGCCCCCGTCTATCAGGGCTTGAAGAAATAGATGGGCTGCATGATGCTTCCACGCAGAGCTGAAACCGGCCACACACGAGTACTGGTAAACCGCTTAGAGGATCTAAGCCTGCCCAGGCAAATCGGTGCGAGTCAGTCCCGCCATGCTTATAAACTCTACTGGTTTGATTAGGCGACAGGGTTTGAGATGTCATTTCATCTCGATGTTGGGTAAAACTCCCACATAATTGGAAGCAACGTCTCCAAAATGACCCATACAGTTTTGACAGGGACGCTAAGCCTCAAATCAAACAAACACACATTGAGAGTTGATTATCAGTGTCATCTTTGTTTCCTAATAGCCATTGTACCATTTGAAATGAGTTGCTAACCCATTGTAGGCAGGAAACCCCTAAAGGGGTATCCTGGCAAACAGTGGAGGCCCAGATCAGATGCCGCAGAATGGACTTGTCCAACATACAGCAATGGAAGAGTCCACCAGCATACAAAGCGCTAAACTGCATTAGGGAGTGGATAACCCAACATTATATATAACTTGTGTCTGATTTCCAATTTTTAACCAGAAACCCCAAAACAGGTATTTGGCAAACAGTGGAACTACACTGTTTGCATAAAGTTCAGCCATTTTCCAAATAAATTTTGAAGAAAACACAACCTGACACTCCTAAATTTTGAAATGGACCAAGGCAGTTCTTCTGTTGTGGTTTATTTTTGTTATGGTTTGTCTCTGGGTGTTTGTGTCGCTTATATTATTTTATTTTGGATAGCCTTTTGGTCATTTTGTGGGAAAGTGACTGTCCTTTTGGCTTTCCACTGCTTGGTGTCTGTTGCTTCATGTTTGTGTTTCTTTCCCTTTGGTGTCTCTGATGGGAGCTGTGGGTTAATTGTATCGATTCCTGATCATTGCCTCTACTTCTATTCTGCTGTATTTAAGGAGGAAGATTCCATTTGGTACAAAATGGATTAATCTATCATCTTCGTTTTCAGCTTCAGGTGATCAACAGATGGATCTCGTCGCAAGAGAGAGGAAAAGAACCAGAGGATATACCATAATACTGTCCACAAATATCATCCCTGGGATAGCTTCTGTGGTGGATTGTTAGCCCGCCTCGGTAGCTCAGTCGGATGCACATCTGACTGGTGATCAGGAGGATGTGGGTTCGATACCTGCCGGGGTAGGCACCATTCTTTCATGGAGATTGATCATGAAATCTTTTCTACGGTCATTCTCTCCCTTCTGCTGATTCAAGAAGGGCAGTTGTCAGTTTCTGGCGAAAGAATGTGCACTGTACTCGTTAACCGCTTACCTATAAACTGATTCAAGATGGGCAGTTGTCAGTTTCTGGCAAAGGAATGTGCACTGCACTGGTTAACGGCTTACCTATAAGCCTGCTCAGGAAAAGTGTGGATAGGTAAACTGACCGACAGAATATGACCTAAATAGTGTTGACTGGGCCGTTAAACTCCAGAACAAACAGACATAGTAGATAGTTCTTATCAGGGTCAGGGTCCAGCTGTTCAACCTAGCCAAGGTCGTTAGCTAACACATTGGTAACCCTTTTTGTACCAAATGGAATCTTCCTCCTTATATATAGGAGTCCATTTCAAAATTTAGGGGTGTCAGGTTATGTTTTCTTCAAAATTGATTTTTTTTTTTGGTTTGGGTTTTACGGCCCTTTCAAGACTATTTCACTCATATCGAGTCGATCGTTAATCATAGGTGGGCGAAAACCGGAGTACCCGGAGAAAAACCACCTGACCTTCCGTTGCAGAACTTGGCGTCTCACACGTGACCCGAGCGAGGCTCGAACCCACGGCGGTGAGAGACCTAATGACTAAGAGTCAGCGCTCTTATCCATTAGGCCACGGAGGCCCGTAAATTCATCATTTAATATGGCAGATAAACAATTTTTGCTGGAAAGATGTGAGCAGCTTTTGCATCAAATGCAAAAGCTGCTCACATTTTTGCAGCAAAGGAAAACAACATTGTATGAAAAGAACAAATAACATGTTGACCACTGTTGAGCTCATTAAGCTAACAACACTTTGAACAACTGGCCCAGGAGATGGATGGCTTACCCAATCAACGAGGACACAGATGTGCAGGCTAATCTGAACCTTCCTTGGCCACACTTATTATAAAGCATATTTTTTCATGACATGACTAATATAGGCTAATTGAAGGATATATCCAGCATGGCGTTAATCAAAGCACTGAGAGTACTGGTGGGTTGATTGTCTTTGAGGGTAGGCTGGGAAAATAGTTCCTATTAACCCTTAAATTCCTGTACCGTAAGCAAACTGTAGGCCATGATAACATTGTGGCATCTGATCTGGGTCTAGTGTTTGCCAATCCCAACCCATGATTCCGGTCCAGATTTTATAGATAACCCTCTTAGGCAACACAATAAGAATAGCCACAAAGAATAGCACTGCTGTTTTCTATAACTAATCATTACCTGGTTTTCCTATAAGTCAGTGATAGTCACTTGGACTTCAGCACTGAAGGCCTTACAGCGCTTTATAACCTTGGGTAGATTGATAAATAATCCACCCAAAAAAATTTAGGCACAGGTCAGGGGAGTGTTTAAAACACTGATTTTAGGTTCTTTAAAAGATAAAGATAAAGAAGCTTTATTTAACGTCGCATATCCGAAACAAATAACATAAGCTCTGTAGAGCTTTTATTGCGACAAACAAAGTATCTTTTAACAAATACTTACCTGCCTTCATTTATCTTCCTAGGACTACCCCTGATAATGCGAGCGTCAGCCAAGGGAGCGCCTAGTACCATTTTTCACGCCTTTGGTATGGCGCGGCCGGGGATCGAACCCGCGACCTTCCATTCCCGAAGCAGACGCTCTACCACTGAGCTATCGGGGCCGGTGAACTGAGCTATCGGGGTCTACTTGTGGTTCTACAGATGAGCTGGGATTCATAGATGTCTCAAGTGACCTGTCAACATTGATCAGTCCACTCATACATGCAGGCTGGTTTGAGCTTTTGTGATCATCTTTTCCTGTGCATAGACTGAAACTTTATTGTATTTTCTTAATAATATTAACCAATTACAACATATCTTGTTTGTATTTTTTCAATCCTTGTCCTGCTCAATAAATTAATGTGGCCACCTCTATGAAAAAGGTTATTTCTATCTATGAACCAATCAAATTACTTGATATAAAGATATTGTGTTCTTTCAAATTTGCAAACTGAATGACAGTGTAGATCCTGATCAGACATCTAATCTGAATCTACACTGTTTGCAAAGGTGGGGTTATCAGGGTTCAGCAGGAAAGATGAACTGCCCATACTTGTAGAAACTTCAATGGCTCGGACACCGATGGCTCGTTTACCACAGCTGTTCTGAACTCGTTCTTGAGTCCCTAAGGAAAGATTTTCATAACTGCAGATATAAATATATTTTGGATAACTGTCTAATTTGATCTTGAAAATGTATTTTGTGTGTGTGTACTCATTAGAATCGCCTCATCTAATGAGTACACAAATACATTTATTTTAAGAAAATTTAAAATAAGTCCATATTAGGCCTCCTGATCTGTCTGTCTCAAACAAATTTTCATGGTCCCAAAGGTGTTTGAGCCATTGAAGGTTGACTGTTCTTTATGTATCAGCAATTATACAGTCGAACTTCACTGGCTCGATTACCTTTGGGACCTTGAAAATCTGTTCGAAACAGGGGTAGTTCGAGCCACTGAGGGTTACTGTCAGGAGGCATAATGAGATACTTTGAGACGTCTTTCTGGCGTTCTATAATGAATATGTATGTTGTGTGTACTCATTAGAATCGCGTCATCAAGGCAATTCTAATGAGTACACACAGCATACATTTGCAAGATTAAAGACTAAAATCTCCTTAATTACACTCCACTATTTCGTATGTAGAGGATTTTGCTAGGGGCTCAAGAATGGGTTCGACACATCCATGGTAAACGAGCCATCGGAGTTCGAGCCATTGAAGTTCTACTGTAGTTGCTTTAATGGCTCAAGATCTATTTGAGACTGGGGTAGTTCCAGCCACTGAGAGTAAATCAAAGCGCTAGATCAAGAGGCATCATGGGGAGGTCTTAAGGGAAATGGGTACACCTTCAGGGGAGGTAACTCTTGCAAAATTAATTTTGTCTCCCATGTCAAAAGGGTCAACTCTTAAAGGAAATAATTTGCTCCTAAGGAGCAAATTCTTTCCTTCATGGGTACACCCCTTTTTTCGGTGTGACTGAGCCTATAGAAAAGTGTACAGGAAGTCCCGAAAAATGTCTCCCTTTGAAAAATGGCAGAAAAATGTGTTAGGTGCTCCCATTCCCCTTAAATAAAATAAAATATGATAAGGGTATGCTGTGTTATTCTAAATATACAATCTGTTGATATTATATGCCTCCTTGGCCTATTAGGCCAAATGGATAAGAATGCTAACTCTTAATCATTAGGTCTCTCACTGCTGTGGTTTGCACCTTGCTCTGGCCACATGTGAGGTGCCAAGGTCTGCAATGGTGGGTTTTCTCCGGGTACTGCGTTTTTCGCCCACCTCTGATTAACAATCGGCTCAAAATAAGTGAAATGATCTTGAAAGGGCCGCAAAACCAAACCAAAAAATATTTTCTTGGGGACAATTCTCTAGGAACTCAAGAAAGTAAGCCAAGGTGTTTAATACCTTGTAGCTTCACTGTATATGTAAGCCTGGATCTTACTGGGTGAGTTGGAAAATGGTTGGACTTAGCATTCTGGGAGACAACATTGTAAATCTTTTTCTTCCTTTTACTTGAAAGCAGATTCTAAACTGCATGGAAATTGTCTCCATATGAAACAATTTGTATGAAATGTCAAAATCATGTTTAAGGGAAAATAAGAATAATATTGTCAATTTGTTATCTGCTGAATTTGCCCCGAGTGTGGTGAGGGTATTAAACTATACGTTGTTCAGTGACTGAATGTATGTAGAATCTGTGAACATCACTCAGTCAGATGTGGCTCAGTCTGATGTTCGTCTGACTTGTGATCAGACACCTTGACAGAGATTGCCAGCTTTTGTGGAGACTACCGTAAAATTCCTAAAAGTTCGGACACCTCGAGAGCCTGCTGTAATTCTGCTTAAATTTGAACAAATGTTTCGTGATCCAGCAAAATGTGCAGACAGAATGGCAAACAGTGTAGACCCTGATCAGACTGCTCCTGAAGGAGCAGTCTGATATGGGTCTGCACTGTTTGCTTAGGCCTGTCTGTCCCAATATTTAGGAACATTTACAGTCTACAATTATTGTTCAACCTAGGGTTATTAATGGGACAAATTAGTTTGTACTCAGTCACCAAAAGCTATACCATTCAAATAAACTTTCATTCTGCCTTTGTCAGGAAGCCGCATATAAAACTGAAATTGGCTCTGCAGTTTTAGAGAAAATGTCATTTGAAATGTCAATGCACCTGCAATGCAAGTTCCGGCCCCCGCCCTTCGGGGCTTGAAGAAATAGATGGGCTGCATGATTCTTCCAGGCAGAGCTGAAACCGACCCGCACACGAGTACTGGTAAACCGCGTAGAGGATCTAAACCTGCCCAGGCAAAGTGGTGTGTCGGATCGTCCATGCTTATAAAACCTATTGGTTTCATTTGGGAGCAGGGCTTGAGATGTCATTTCATCTTGATGTCGGGTAAAATTCCCACAAAATTGGAAACGTCTCCAAAATGAACTTTACAGTGTTGACGGGGACGTTAAACCTCAAACCAAACAAAAACACAAACAAAGCATTCCAAGTTACCTGGGACAAAGGCCATCGAATGACCTTGACTTTTGACGTATTGCACCTACACTCATGTCATAAAGCACATTAGTTTTTGTTTTCCATTTTCCCATTCAGAAGCCTAAGGGGCCAAAACTAGTGTCATTATTTCAACAAATCTGGTAGTACTCAAGTCACCTACTACTACAAAAAGTCTTGAAAATTGGCCTAGCACTTCTCTTGAGATCATTTGCAGCTTTTTACCATATTTGGGGGGGGCATCTTGGTCATGTGACCTGGATCATTCAATCAAGATTTCTTTCCACAATTGTCAGGAGGTTGCATATGAAATTAAGCTGAATAAAGAGAAAAGGTTCTTTGAAATCTTGACCTACAATCCAAATGGATTTTGGCCAATGACTTTGAATGACCATGACCTTTGGCATTCATAGACATTCATTTTTACATACCCTTATGTCACAGATCACAATAGTTTTCCCCATTGAAATTCCCAAGGAACCACATTTGACCCCGCCGTAAAATAGGTCGAGGTCAACCTAGGGTTATAATTACAACAAACTTGGAAATACTCAAGTCATCCAATGCTGCATACCAAGTTTCAAGGCAATTGGCCCAGTGTTTCTGGAGAATAAGTTTTAATTTTTTTTTATCATATCAGAATAAAGCGGCCATCTTGGTCATGTGTCCTGGACCATTCAAACAAACTTTAGTTCACCCACGGTCAGAAGGCTGCATATAAAATTTAAGTGAAATTGATCCAGTGGTTTCAGAGTGAGTGAGTGTTTGAGTTTTACGTCCTACCAACAGCTAAGGTCATACAGAGACGGGACCTCAGTTTAAAGACTCATCCAAAAGTCTGGAGGAGCCCGGGATCGATCCTGCGATCCCCTGTTTACAAGGCGAGTAGCGTAACCACTACACCACGGAGGCTTCTATGGGTTTCAGAGAAAATGTATTTTGAAATGTCAATGGGCCTGCAATCCAAGCGACCTTTGGCCAAGGTCACCAAATGACCTTGACCTTGAGCATTCATTGTCATTCATTTTGAACCTATTCTCATGGCAAGGAACCTGTTCTCATGTCAAGGACCACAATATTTTTCGGAAAAATGTATTGTACCTTTTTTTTTTCCATTGAAACGCCTAAGGAACCAAATTTGACCTTGGTATAAAATAGGTCAAGGTCAACCTAGGTTCATCATTTTTGCAAACTTATTAGTACTCCGTCACCCAATGCTACCTACAAAATTTCAAGACAATCAGCCCAGTGGTTCTGGAGAAGATTTTTTTTATTTGGCATGGTGGCTATCTTGGTCATGAGACCTGGACCATTCAAATAAACTTTCGTTCCCCCACTGTCAGGAGGCTGCATATGAAATTTACTTGAACTTGGCACAGTGGTTTCAGAGACGACATTTGAAAATGGTTGACGTAAAACAGACGAATGGATGACAGACTATGGAGGCCTACCTATCAGGGTAGCTAAAAATTCCACAGTCATTAAACATGTCGCAGACAAGATTTGCAGGGCGGGGCAGTTCTGGTGTTGGTCAATATGACAAATTCACAAGAAGTCAACGATTTGGTAGAGCCTTTTGCATGCTTTTTGCAAGCTGAGCAAATCGCCATAAACAGCATATCTTTGTGTTACAGATGAATTCACATAATCAGGTGACTTGGTTTACTTTTTTGTTGATAGAATATTCCAAAGGCAGGTGTAAGTAATAGCTCTGCCATGCCAGTCTTATATGCGACTAATATTCCCATCTGACACATAAACCCTCGGGGGTAATTAATTTTGAGCCATCTCCAAAATCTGCTTCTAGATCTCAAACCAGTGTTTTGTACCTGTTTCAGCAAGACAGGGCTTTATCCAGGTATTTTGGAAAAGGCCCCTGGGCCAAAATTGGGAAAAAATTACTGAAAAAATACCAAAATTGGGAACACATTTTTATGCCCACAATGCCAGGACGATGAATTTTGCTCATGATGGTATTTGTGGCTTTTATTTTTTCATTTTTGGGGGAAAAAATATTGAAATTGGGAAAAATTTAGGCTATTTGGCATTGGGAAAGGGGCCGAATTTTGGCTCTGCTGAACAGGCAGAAAATGCCCTGCAAGATACAAATGTGCTACTACACAAAAGTTAGAACAGAAATCTGAACTATAAAGTTTTCACATCTTTAATGAAAACAAGTTATTAAATTAGTACAAAACAAATAGCACAAATTTCTACACAATAAATAGTATTAATCTAAAACCTTTTCAACTGGAACGTGTACTTGAAAGCATTATGTGCAGTCTTGTCACATTACGATAACAACCGTGTGACGTAGTGCTGTTTTTCACATCTCCAAAATGGCTACTTTTCTGATGAAAAATGCTTCAAACATAGGTTGTGGGTGCTCGTTAGAACTGCCTCATTGAGGCAGTTCTAAAGAGTACAAACAACCAATGTCTTGGAGCAGAAATAAGAAAAATAATGCATACCACTGTAAACCCCATATATAAAGTGGGGTTTAGCCGGACGTTCATTTCACGGACTTGATCACATGATCAGACCTTTACCACTACCGTATTTATCCTCTATATTAAGGGGGAATGGGAACACCTGGAGATTTTTCTGCCATTTGTCAAAGGGAGACAACTTTCAGTGACTTCGTGTTCGCTTTTCTATAAGCCCTGTCCCACTGAAAAAGGGATCTACTCTTAAAGAAAAGACTTTGCTCCTCAGGAGCAAATTCTTTCCTTTAACAGTTGACCCATATTGACATGGGAGACAAATATACTTTTGCAGGAGTTGCCTCCCCTGAAGGTGTTCCCATTCCCCTTAAGCCACCACAAGTCCATACCGTACTTGTTCTAAAAGTTGAACAAGTACAATTTACAACCTAATGTTGTGTCCAAAAACCAATGCTGGGTGACTGGCAAACAATGTGCATGATGAAACGCTGCATTCTACGCCGCATGTCTCGCCTTGCTCTTCACACTCTAGAGGAGCAGTCTGATCTGGATCCACACTGTTTTTGCAACAATTTCATTTTTAAACGTAACCTGCCACCAACAAAGCAGATGAAAATTGTTGTGATTGGCATTTTATGGGTTAAACAAAGATATAACATTAAGCATAAATGTTCCAAAACAATCTGAAGGTGAGACAGCTACAAAATTAGCAATAACAATTTTAAAGGAATGTCAGTAACCCAGATTACTTTAAGCTAATAAATGATCAGTCTAAATCCAACTGAGACATTGAGAAACTAGATTTTCCTTCAACATGAAATGGTAACAGCCTTATATTAACCCTTTTTGTACCAAATGGAATCTTTCTCCTTATGTATAGCAGGAGTCCATTTCAAAATTTAGGGGTGTCAGGTTGTGTTTTCTTCAAAATTTATTGGGAAAATGGCTTAATTTTTGGTAAACAGTGTAGGCCCTGATCAGATGCCACATTCTACGGCATCTGATCTGGGCCTGCACTGTTTGCCAATTACCTGTTTAGGGGTTTCCAGTATGAAATGTGTTAAATCTGGAACACTCTAACAAATAAGAACCAGAGCATAGCTAAACCACAGATAGTTGATTTGGGCCATTTTAACCCTTATCCTGCCGATTATTTTAATTAGCCACACCCATTTCAGATTATCAGCCAATCAGATTACATGATATAAAGCTTTCTTTCAAATTCACAAACTGAATGACAAACAGTGTAGATCTACACTGTTTGCAAAGATAGGGGTTGTCGTGAACAGCACGATAAGGGTTCTTCAGAAGCCATCTGATCTGGATCTACTTTGCAAAGTTAGGGGTTGTCGTGAACAGCACAATAAGGATTCTTCTGAAGCCATCTGATCTGGATCTACACTGTTTGCAATGGTAGGGGGTTCATGAACAGCAGGATAAGGCTTCTTAAGAAGCCATCTGATCTAGATCTACACTATTTGCAATGATAGAGGTTGTCGTGAACAACAGGATAAGGGTACTTCAGAAGCCATCTGATCTGGATCTATACTGTTTGCAATGGTAGAGGTTGTCGTGAACAACAGGATAAAGGTTCTTCAGAAGCCATCTGATCTAGATTTGAGTGAGTGTTTGAGTTTTACGTCCCACCAACAGCTAAGGTCATACGGAGACAGGATCTACACTTTGCAAAGGTACATCAGATAAGGGTTAACATACATCTCTGACCAGACTTCAAGCTTCTGTGGCCAAACCTACACAATCTGTACACCCAGTGAAGGCTCAAATCAGTATGCTCATTTGTGTGGGGTGCCCCCGCCCATCGGGTTTGGAGAAATAGATTGGGCTGCATGATGCTTCCACGCTGAGCTGAATCTGATCACACAAGAGTGGTAAAGGGCTTAGAACTTAGCCTGCCCAGGCAAAGCAGTGTGAGTCAGACTGTCCAATGCATATAAGCCTTCTGGTGTCATTTCAGCTCAATGTCTGGTAAAAGACCCAGAAAATTGGAAGCAACGTCTCCGAAATGACCTAAATATTGTTGACGGGGACGTTAAACCCCAATTCAAACAAACAAATCATTTGTGTGGTCTTATTAGAGTCTAATCATGTTAACAAGTCCGTGAAATGAACACCCTGTAAACCTCACTTTATAAAGAGAAAACTGGGCCCAGTTGTTCAAAGCCTCGTTAGCTTAACGAGCTCGTTAGTGGTCATATTGTAAACTGTTATAGCAAGTACTATATCTAAAATTTTGGTATTTTTGCTGAAAAAATATGAGCAGCTTTTGCAAATGCAAAAGCTGATCACATTTTTTCAGCAAAAAATTTAGTGTATTTGCCATATTAAATGATCAAAGTTTTAACGATACGTTAACTAACAACGTCATTAGTTTTGAACAACTGGCCCCTGGTGTTTAGAGTGTATACATCATTTTCCTTATTTCTTATCCAAGACAGGTTGTAGGTACTCATTAGAACCACCTCGATGAGGTAATGAACACCCACAACCTATGTTTGAAGTATAAATAAGACAAGAGGGCCATGATGGCCCTGGATCGCTCACCTGATCCATAGGGTATCAAGTGGGCCCCTGGGAGAGCCATTATTGGCCCAGGCTATAATATGAAATCGGGCCAAAGGGCTAGGAGGAGATGTTGCTTAAAGGTATTTCTATTTTTAGTTCTGGTGGCCATTTTGTTCAGCGGAGCAGAACCATTTTAGCAATTTCTGTAAAGGGTCATCCAAGGAACATTTCAGTGAAATAATTTTGAAATCAGGCCAAAGGGCTAGGAGGAGATGTCGTTTAAAGGTTTTTCTATTTTTAGCTCTGGCGGCCATTTTTTTCAGCGGAGTGGAACCATTTTAGCAATTTTGGTAGAGGGTCAACCAAGGAGCATTTCTGTGAAATTATTTTGAAATCAGACCAAAGGGCTAGGAGGAGATGTCGTTTAAAGGTTTTTCTATTTTTAGCTCTTGCGGCCATTTTGTTCAGCGGAGCGGAACCATTTTAGCAATTTCGGTAGAGGGTCATCCAAGAAACATTTCAGTGAAATTATGTTGAAATCGGGCCAAAGGGCTAGGAGGAGATGTCGTTTAAAGGTTTTTCTATTTTTAGCTCTGGCGGCCATTTTGTTCAGCGGAGCGGAACCATTTTAGCAATTTCGGTAGAGGGTCATCCAAGGAACATTTCTGTGAAATTATTTTGAAATCGGGCCAAAGGGCTAGGAGGAGATGTCGTTTAAAGGTTTTTCTTTTTTTAGCTGTTTCGGCCATTTTGTTCAGCGGAGCGGAACCATTTTAGCAATTTCGGTAGAGGGTCATCCAAGAAACATTTCAGTGAAATTATGTTTTTTCGGGCCAAAGGGCTAGGAGGAGATGTCGTTTAAAGGTTTTTCATTTTTTAGCTCTTGCGGCCATTTTGTTCAGCGGAGCGGAACCATTTGAGCAATTTCGGTAGAGGGTCATCCAAGAAACATTTCAGTGAAATTATGTTGAAATCGGGCCAAAGGGCTAGGAGGAGATGTCATTTAAAGGTTTTTCATTGTTTAGCTCTGGCGGCCATTTTGTTCAGCGGAGAGGAACCATTTTAGCAATTTCAGTAGAGTGAGTGAGTGTTTCAGTTTTACGTCCCACCAACAGCTAAGGTCATACGGAGACGGGACCTCGGTTTAAAGACTCATCCGAAAGTCTGGAGCAGCCCAGAATCGAACCTGCGATCCCTGGTTTACAAGGCGAGCAGCGTAACCACTCGACCACGGAGGCTTCTAATTTCAGTAGAGGGTCATCCAAGGAACATTTCTGTGAAATTATTTTGAAATCCGGCCAAAGGGCTAGGAGGAGATGTCGTTTAAAGGTTTTTCATTTTTTAGCTCTGGCGGCCATTTTGTTCAGCGGAGAGGAACCATTTTAGCAAGTGAGTGTTTCAGTTTTACGTCCCACCAACAGCTAAGGTCATACGGAGACGGGACCTCGGTTTAAAGACTCATCCGAAAGTCTGGAGCAGCCCGGGATCGAACCTGCGATCCCTGGTTTACAAGGCGAGCAGCGTAACCACTCGACCACGGAGGCTTCTAATTTCAGTAGAGGGTCATCCAAGGAACATTTCTGTGAAATTATTTTGAAATCCGGCCAATGGGCTAGGAGGAGATGTGGTTTAAAGGTTTTTCTATTTTTAGCTCTGGCGGCCATTTTGTTCAGCGGAGTGGAACCATTTTAGCAATTTCGGTAGAGGGTCATCCAAGGAACATTTCTGTGAAATTATTTTGAAATCGGGCCAAAGGGCTAGGAGGAGATGTGGTTTAGAGGTTTTTCTATTTTTAGCTCTGGCGGCCATTTTGTTCAGCGGAGCGGAACCATTTTAGCAATTTTGGTAGAGGGTCATCCAAGAAACATTTTAGTGAAATTATTTTGAAATCGGGCCAAAGGGCTAGGAGGAGATGTCGTTTAAAGGTTTTTCTATTTTTAGCTCTGGCAGCCATTTTGTTCTGCGGAGCGGAACCATTTTAGCAATTTTGGTAGAGGGTCATCCAAGGAACATTTCTGTGAAATTATTATGAAATCGGACCACAGGGCTAGGAGGAGATGTCGTTTAAAGGTTTTTCTATTTTTAGCTATTGCAGCCATTTTGTTCAGCGGAGCGGAACCATTTTAGCAATTTCGGTAGAGGGTCATCCAAGAAACATTTTAGTGAAATTATTTTGAAATCGGGTCAAAGGGCTAGGAGGAGATGTCGTTTAAAGGTTTTTCTATTTTTAGCTCTGGCGGCCATTTTGTTCAGCGGAGCGGAACCATTTTAGCAATTTTGGTAGAGGGTAATCCAAAGAACATTTCTGTGAAATTATTTTGAAATCGGGCCAAAGGGCTAGGATGAGATGTGGTTTAAAGGTTTTTCTATTTTTAGCTCTGGCGGCCATTTTGTTCAGCGGAGGGGAACCATTTTAGCAATTTCGGTAGAGGGTCATCCAAGGAACATTTCTGTGAAATCATTTTGAAATCGGGCCAAAGGGCTAGGAGGAGATGTCGTTTAAAGGTTTTTCTATTTGTAGCTCTGGCGGCCATTTTGTTCAGCGGAGCGGAACCATTTTAGCAATTTTGGTAGAGGGTCATCCAAGGAACATTTCTGTGAAATTATTTTGAAATCGGGCCAAAGGGCTAGGAGAAGATGTCGTTTAAAGGTTTTTCATTGTTTAGCTCTGGCGGCCATTTTGTTCAGCGGAGCGGAACCATTTTAGCAATTTTGGTAGAGGGTCACCCAAGGAACATTTCTATGAAAGTATTTTGAAATCCATTCACTGGTTTAGGAGGAGATGTCATTTAAGTGAATTGTTGACGACGCACACCGCACGACGTACGCCGGACAAAAGGCGATCCCAATAGCTCACCTTGAGCACTTCGTGCTCAGGTGAGCTAAAAAATATGACAATTTTTCACCTGAAAAGTAACCACTTTGAAGACATGAAAGAATGCACTACGTCACACTATCCTAAAGTGCAGTTTGCATGAGTAAAATTTTGGCTCTCCAAAGAGTGATGAATGGGGCCCCGTCAAGCGATTTTGGAACTTATCGCCTATGCGAGCAGCGAAGGTTCAGGCGAGCCTGCGCATCTGCGCAGTCTCGCCAGAACCTTCGCTGCTCGCTCATACAAGCAGTGAATTAAGAGGAACCTTCAGACAGAAAGCCATATCCCTGGCCCTTCTGAATGGCTGGACATGCGCAGTTAAAATTTGTCGTGACGGAATGCTCGAAGACACAAATTCGCTGGGCGGGGCTCAATTAATACTGGTCAGGCTCAATGGATGAACAAGCTATCAGAATCTTCGCAGTTAGTTGTCTTATAGACTTTGTATTGCATAGGCTCATAGCTACTAAGGCTTGCACGATTATTCGTATAATCGATATATATAGATTCCAGAAAAATGATTATAGTTACTAATTTGCTAGTAATCAATTATTTGATAGGTTCACTGTATGACCCAATGTTAGTTTATACTAATTTATTTTAGTTCGATTGCGATGAAAGCTTCAAGCTTATTGAATCGCTCTCGAACACTCATTCCGGGTGTTTTCATGCGCGCGAGAGAGAGAGGCAGTGGCTTTTACACCACTGCTACCCATTTACACCTGGGTGGAGTGGGGCAGTGTCATTACGTGTCTTGCCCAAGGACACACCTCGATACCGGTGGCGGATTCGAACGCACAACCTTTCGATCGTAAGTGACCCAATGTTGGGTCTATAGTAGCTGGATGAGTGGCAAACGGTGCAGACCCTGAGGAGATGCTGCAATCTGCAGTGTCTCAACTGGTTCCACACTGTTTGCTCAGGCCTGATTGTCCGAAAACATACAGTACAGTACAACATAGGGTAAGAGTCATGTTCAAGCTGAAAACCAGACAGGTAAAATTATGATACAGTCTTCAGTGATTACTAATTGATTATCGATCGCAATGGCATCACTGATAGTCGATTATCTTTTCAGCTCCGATTTGCCAGCCCCTAATAACGAAAGTATTTACTCTTAGTAGTCTGACACCTCAACTCCTTATCATACATGTTCTAAAACTTAACAAGTACAATTTACTACCCGGTATTTGTGTCTGAAAATAGATGGATGAGTGGCAAACAGTGTAGACCCTGACGAGACCTCTCATCTGGGTCTACACTATTTGTGCAGGCTTGTCTGTTCCTATACACATGGTAATCCTTAAATTCAAACAGATGATTTTATTAGTCCATTTTAGACAGAGAAACCCCAAAAAGGGATTGTTCCCTTGTTTTGAAAAGAAGTTTGGGTGAGATGACTTTACCCATAAGACACCGAAAGACATCTGAAAATGCCGTCTGCTGAATTTTTTTTTTTTGCAAACTTTTAAAAATATTTTTGCATACAGGCAAACTGTGTGGACCCAGATCAGACTGCTCCTACAGGAGCAGTCTGATCTGGGTCCATTCTGTTTGCAAAAAAATTACTTTAAATGTAATGGGCAGACAACAAAGCAGACGACAATTGTCGTGATTGGCATTTTATGGGTTAATGTCATAAAATACTAGCAGAAAAAGGCAAAGGAAGCAAAGCCTATACTGTTTGTGCCAGGGCCTGGGTGTTTAAAGCCATTACGAAAACAAGCCTATTCAAATACATTGTTAATTTTACCGCCAAAAAAAGAGAAAATTTTCCGATAAAAATTGTGATATTTTTCTCATTTCTGCTCAAAATATACATTGAAGGTACACATTAGAACCGCCTCATTGAGGTGGTTCTAACCCGTACCCACAATCTATATTTTAGAGCAGAAATAAGAAAAATAATGTTTACCCCTATAAACCCCAGTTTTACTTTATGTAAGTGGGGTTCAATGGGGTCAGAATTGTATAGGCATGTTTTTATGATTATTAGCCCAACACTCATTTGTGGCCAAAAAAATCTAATGTTTCAGAAAGGACACTACCTAATAGATACTTTTGCTGAAAAAACATGAGTAGCTTTAGCAAACTGTTTTTGCTGAAAAAAAAATTATAGCTTTTGCAAATGCTATGCAATTTTTTTCAATACAAAGACAAGTATATGTGTGAATTTGCCATATTAATAATTAAAAGGTCTAAGTTTCAACAAGTTAACTATTAGCTCTGTTAAATCCAGCTGTCCATCAGAATATTTATGGTGCTTCAACACATTTCAATGGAAACTGTGTCTTCTGACAGGCACAAGCAGCAAATACATGTACTCAAGTTCAGTTGGAGTTCAATGGCCCAGTCAACACTGAAGGTTTTGTCAAGACAGTCATGTTTTCCCGGGCAGCTTATACATAAGCGGTTAACCAGTATAGTGATCATTAATGTCCCAGTCAACACTGTTAGACTGTGTCAGTTTTCCCAGAAAAGTAGGCTTATACGTACATGTATTGGAGAGAAACAGATAACTGCCCTTCTTAAATCAGTGGAAAAATCAAGTCTACATTCCCTGACTGCTTTAATATGGAAGCTTATGGTCACAGGCATCCATTCAGTATCACCAAGACTTCGCAGGCTGCACAAAGGCACAGGATAACCTGTGTCTTTGTTGTATTTGCAAATGTCTAAAGACCATAGCAACAGATAAGGTTTGTATTTTGTGATAACTGTCAATTTGCCATAAATACCTATGTTGAGGGAATTCATTAGACTCCCCTTGGCGAGGCAGTTCTAACAAATACCCACAACATAGGTTTACATGGAGAAATAAGGAAAACTATTCTTCAATTGAGTGTTTGAGTTTTACGTCTCACCAACAGCTAAGGTCATGCAGAGATAGGACCTCAGTTTAAAGACTTGTCCGAAAGTCTGGAGAAGCCCCATAGATCCTGAGACCACTGGTTTACAAGGCGAGTAGCATAACCACTGCACAACGGTGGCTTCTATATTCTTCAATTATCACAAAATATCCGCCTTATCTGTTGCTATGAAAAGACTCATTTTTACCCATTGGCGCTTGGAGAAAAAGATAGGGCTGCATGGTGCACCCGTGCAGAGCTGAAACCGACCAAACCTGAATACTGGTAAACCACATAGGAGGTCCAAGTGTGCCCAGGAAAAGTGGTGAAAGTCGGACCGTTCCTTAAACCCTAGCGGTTTCTTTGGACGGTAGGGCTTGAGATGTCATTTCATCTCAATGTCAGATAAAAGTTCCACAATATCTGAAGCCATGTCTCCAAAACAACCTAAACCTTAACCCTTATCTTGCTGAATATTCATGTAAGCCACAACCATTTCTGTCTATCAACCAATCAAATTACTTGATGTAATTTATTGCTACAAATTCATAAACTGAATGCCAAACAGTGTAGATCCTGATCAGATGGCTTCTTCAGAAGCCATCTGATCTGGATCTACACTGTTTGCAAAGATAGGGGTTGTCGTGAACAGCAAGATAAGGGTTAAAGGGGATGTACAACCTCAACACAAACAAACACTGCTCATATGTGGCATATGGAATACCTTAACATAATAACCATATAAATAACATACAAAAATAACAAACTACATTTGAAACAGCAACTCTAGGACAGAGGATCCTCTTTATAATGACAGCATTTGTTCCCTAGCATTTTGCCTTTGTAAAAGATTTGCGGCTATAAAAAAATCCCAATCAATAGTATAATAGAGAATAAAGGGTCATTTGCCCTTAAATACTCTACGAAACAAATGTTGTAGACATTTGTTAGAATCACGGTGATTCTAACAAATGTCCATAACATTTAATTTTGTTTCTTGGAGAATTAAACACAAAATTGTTCAGCATCTTCATTTATCTGTCTTAATAGGTAAAAAAAAGTCTTTTATAGAAACCCTACCAAAATAGAAGTGCAGGCAATTATCAGGAATCGATACAATTAACCCACAGCTCCCATCAGAGACACCAAAGGGGAAGAAGCACAGACATAAACCCCAATGGAAACCAGACTAGACCCCAATGGAAACATCAATAGCAGAAACCCTTCTTTTTTGGGCCTACTCAAACTTTTTTAAGGACATCTGAGAAATGTGCATCTATCTTTTTAGGTATTTTCAGGGTATTTCTACAGATTGTACAAACCATTTTGTACTCTACATAAAACAAACAAAAAATTAATAAAAGATTGCCTACCTACTGACCCTTAAAATTTTGTGACTTTCTCCAAAACCAAGACCCTTTTTTTTCCTGATCTTCAGCTGAGAATTCATTCCACTGTCAAAGTTGTCATCGTGACAAGATTTGTGATTATATAGAATGTTGGTATAAAGACATCACGTGAACAAGTCCGTGAAATGAACACCCCCTTACACCCCACTTTATATAGAGAAGGCTGGGGTTTACGGGGGTAAACAATATTTTTCTTATTTCTGCTCCAAGACATAGGTTGTGGGTACTCGTTAGAACCGCCTCAATGAGGCGGTTCTAACGAGTACCCACAACCTATGTTTGCAGTATAAATAAGAAAAATATCTAAGATTTTCGTCAGAAAAGTAGCCATTTTGGAGATGTAAAAATTGCCTATATCGCACGGGTGTGTTATCGTAATGAGGAATGACTGTATAGCTTTAAGCGGAAGTCTACAAATGTTAGCATTTTTTTTTAAACTGCATGTGTAATATAGTACCATATTTACTCTAAATGCATGCACACATTACGAAAACACGCCTATACAAATACATTGTAATGTTTATCGCCGAAAAAATGAAAATTTTAAGATGAAAAATTCTGATATTTTTCTTATTTCTGCTCAAAATATAGATTGTGGGTACTCGTTAGAACCGTCTCGAGGAGGCGGTTCTAACGAGTACCCACAATATATATTTTGGAGCAGAAATAAGAAAAATAAGGTTTACCCCTGTAAACCCCAGTTTTTCTATATAAAAGTGGGGTTCGAGGGGCTCAAAATTATATAGGCATGTTTTCGTGATGAGTTAGCTTACTGAGCTCATTAACCCTTTTTGTACCAAATAGAATCTTCCTCCTTATATATAGCAGGGGTTCATTTCAAAAATTAAGGGGTGTCAGGTGGTGTTCTCATCAAATGACTGAACTTATAGCAAACAGTGGAGGCCCTGATCAGACGCTGCTTTCTGCGGCGTCTGAACAGGGCCAGCACTGTTACCCACAGTACCCGTTTTGGGGTTTCTGGTACTAAGTGGGTTGACGGTCAAAACCCTGTTAAATTGTTTTCTAGTATTTAAGTTGAATATGTAACACAGTAGTATTTTTGCTGAAAAAAAAAATGTGAGCAGCTTTTGCATTTGCGAAAAATGCTCACATTTTTTCAGCCAAAATATTGGTATATTTACCATATTAAGTGATCAAAGTTTTAAGGATTTGTTAACCGTTTTAGTACCAAATGGAATCTTCCTTCTTATATATAGCAGGAGTCCATTTCAAAATTAAGGGGTGTCAGGTTGTCTTTTCTTCAAAATTGATTTGGAAAATGGCTGAACTTTTTGCAAACAGCGGTGGCCCTGTTCAGACGCCGCGTTCTGCGGCGTCTGATCTGGGCCTGCACTGTTTGCCAAGTACCCCTTTAGGGGTTTCCGGTACTAAATGGGTTAACTGACGAAGTTAGTTTTAAACATGTGACCCCTGGTTTGCACCAAATCATCAAAAAACATGCCTATATAATTTTGACCCCCTTGAACCCCACTTTTATATAGTGAAACTTCTGCTATAAAATATAGATTCTGGGTACTCGTTAGAACTGCCTCGATGAGGCTGTTCTAACGAGTACCCACAATCTATAATTTGAGCAGAAATAAGAAAAATATCACAATTTTTCATCTTAAAATTTTCGTGTTTTTCACGGTAAAGTTTACAATGTATTTGTATAGGCGTGTTTTCGTAGTGAAAAAGGTGCACCCAGCTAAGATTCAGATCAGCCTGTGCGTTAACATATATTCTTAGTAAGTTTGTGTGCAGACTGAATTAAAGGTGAAAGATCTGCCCACTTTTTTTCCCTTCCAGTCCATATGTATTTACCATTTATGTATTCTGACAGAGAGGGCTGAACAAACATTGTAGACACAGATGAGATGCCACAAAACGTTCATTTAATTCAAAAGGAGAAAGTAAAAGGCTATCAATTGATAAGGGAGACAACTTGAGCCCCTCCAGAAAAATGGGGTGTACTCTTAAAGGAAAGAATTAATTCTTTCAAAGGAGCAAATTCTTTCCTTAAGAGTTGACCCTAGGAGCAAATTATTTCATTTAGGGGCAGATCACACTCGATAAGATTAAGAGAGGCAACATGCAGGGAAGACAACTCTTTGAAAATGTCAACGATGCAGACGACGCCAGAGCTATGACAATACCTCGTCGTTTTCTTTGAAAACAGCCGAGCTAAAAATTAATGTGGAAATCTCATCTAAAAATGTCCTCTGCTGAATCTTGCAGCAATTTTTCCAAAAATAATTTTGCATGCAGGCAAACAGTGCATGCTGGCAAACTGTTTTGACCCAGATCAGACTGCTCCTAGAGGAGCAACCTTTTCTGGGTCCACACTGTTTACAGAATGGACTTTCAAAGTTACCAGCAGACAACAAGGCAGACGGCAATTGTTGTTATTGGCATCTTAGGAGAGTAGAAGGCTGCAGGAGTATTCTATAGCCACAAAGAAAATTTCTGAAGGAGAAGATTCAGTGATCTGAGTGTCTGTTGGCCACTCTGGTCTTAATGTAGGTTTTGTCATGTGCTTGCTGAATTTGTTCTGAATGGGTAGTCCCAGCGAATGAGATTAAATCGTAGCACATCGTAAGGGTGCATAATGCATAAATTAAACTTTGGCTTGCTGCCAGCCAAAAAGGTAGGCAGCAAAATGACAACAGAAAGCAGTATGTTTGTTTACAAACAGTCTACTGTTACAGGAAAACACATCTTTTAACCCTTTACCACTCAGATTCGTGTTTTTACGTGTCTGCACCCCCCCCCCCCCCCCGCCACTATTTTAAGCCCCAGAAGCACCTAAAATCTGCATTTCTACCCCTGGATAGTTATGTTTGCTTTAGGATTTGTTGGGCAAAAAAGTGACCTGTTTTTTCGCGCGCCTCCCCACTAAAAATATTCTGGCGGGGATTGAAGGGGGGCAGCGCCCCCCTCACATCCCGAAAAATTTTGGGTGTATGGCCCAACCGGCCGCTAAAATTTATATCTGAGGGTGTCTGGGGTTAAAAATGCCTGAAAATGGGTGCTGATAAAACATGCTGCAAACAGTGAAAATGGCCAGTGCCATACACCTTAATTGTTGCCTCGACAGCTGTGTGAAGATTAAAATGTGGTCAAAAATTCATGTGAAAACACACTTTTTGCCAACTTTGAGATGCCCCCTCTTTACCATGACAACAATGATCAAGTCATGAAAGGTTGCATTTGAAAGGCTACTGCCCAATGAACATTCATACCGAGTTTGGTGTAAAACAGACCATCCATTATGAAAAAATGGCTAGTTGAAGTTGCTGTCAGGTGCAACACTGTGAAAATCAGCGAAATTCACAAAATCCCTGAGTGGTAAAGGGTTAAAGGAAATAATTTTCTCCTCAGGAGCAAATTCTTTTCTATAAAAGACCTGTTTTCAGGGGTCTCAGTTTATTTAACAGCTAAAGAAAGGTCTGAGAGTTCACTTCCTTCTCTGATATTCTAATAAATGGTAGGTGTATCCACTCACCTAGAAATACTGAATACCCGAATTCTATATTATATATCAGACATTCTTAATTAGCAAGTAATTGGTGCCAACATTTTTCACAGGGTGCAATTTCAAGTTTGGGCAGTCAAAACCACCCTCAGTTTTAACCAGAGGTTTTAACCGGTTATATCTGGTCTGGTCAAAGTGATCAATACTGGTCATTACTGGTTGAAGTGGTCAATTGGAAGTTTCAAGAAGTTATATCTTTATGATGGACTGATATTTTTGGCCTGTTTCTGACATGTTCACTTAGCAGCGAATTTGCTGCTCATTTCGAATGCTGTCATCCCTAAAATTAAGGTTTTGTTTGTTTGATTTTGGATTTAACATTCCCTTCAACACTATTTAAGTCATTTTGGAGACTTGCTTCCAATTTTGTGGGACTTTTACCCAACATTGAGATGAAATGACGTCACGAGCCCTGCTGTCTAATGAAACCAAACGGTTTAATATGCATGGACCATCCAACAGGCACCACTTTGCCTAGGCAAGCTTTGACCTAAGAGGTTTTACCAGTGCTCCTGTGCACGGTTGATTTCAGCTCTGCATGGAAGCACCTTGTAGCCCGAACTATTTCTCCGAGCCACAATGGATGGGGCGATTAAAATTAAGTTATGTTGAGTTTACTCATTAGAATCGTTTTGCCTCATCAAATGTACGAGTACACATGACAAACATTTTCAAGATAAAATAAGAGCATCTCCCAAAGTTACCCCTGACTGTAATGATCCTAAGTATTGGGACAGATGGGCCTAAGCAAACAGTGCAGACCCAGATCAATCTGATCAGGGTTTACACTGTTTGCCATTCCCTCAGCACCTTTTGTACTCCTTGCTGGATCATGAAACAAATTTGCTAAAATTTTAGGAGAATAACAGCATATCCATAAGGGGTCCGAATATTTGGAGTACAGAGGACCCTCGTTATGACGACAGTATTTGTTCCCTATTATTGTGCCGTTATAAAGAATTTGCTGTTAAAAAGAAACCCAGTAAGGAGTATGATAGGTAATAAAAGGCCTTTTCCCAATTATTACTCCAAGAAACCAATGTTAAAGACTTTGTAAGAATTGCTTCGGTGAGTCGACATTTGTTAGAATCGCCTCAAATATCTATAACATTTGTTTCTTGGAGTAACATATTAGAAGACCCGTTCATGACTATGGATTTGATTGGTGCATGTCTAACCCAAGGGAAACCCAAGTCACTTGGAACCGAGGCTAAGCCTTTAGATAACAGGGTTCGCGCTAGCGGTCGCCAGAGTCGCCAAATGCGAAAAGAAAATAAATCTGGCGCAAATCTGAGTCATTTGGCGAAAACTAGTGGCGAAAAAAGGCCAATAAAAAAGAAAGTCCCATCCCGTTTATTGCCGACTTTAGCCGTTTACTGGCACGTGTATTTCACACCTCTCCACTCAATAATTAACACCTTTGACTATTAATCAAATTAGAATAATTGGAGATTGTTTATTATCGACACGCGCCAACAATTTAGCTCCGCCTTCTTGTTATAAAAAGCTTCAGCTAGGTCGAATATCAACCAATGGGTGAAAAATATTATTTCTGTCCCACATGGCGTAATTATATACCCGGTTTTAAATCTAGTCACCCGATTGACTTTGCGGTCAAGGTTGATCAATATAGAAACGGGCGACAAAGACGGATGATGTAAATTGTAGAAGTTAATTGCTGCACAACAAGCATAGCGGTAATTATCGTCAACTCTTGGGCAGTCATCCTTAATTGGTTTGTCAATGCAAATCAGCTCTTGTTTGACCTCAAGTGGTTACGTTCTTTTGTTATGCCCATATTATATAAATGTGGGCTTGAATATTCAGAAATATGAGCAGGCTAATTCAGAATATAAAAATAAATGTTGTCCTTTTCTTTCTATCTTTTTTTGCTGCGATCGGTCGTTCCCTATTTTGTTTGTTTTAAAAATCATGGGGTGAAATAATTAGTTTGGTAGCTGTTTTTCTCTATCATTCCATCTCTTTAAGTTTACTTGTTTGCGATAAACTTGATCGTTTTATGAAATTCCAAATGTTTCCTGATTCGCATCGGAAAGTCGTGGGGAAACGCACCGCTTTGCAATGAATTATCAAATCAGTTTTCACTGACCCCAAGAGCCTTTTGCAGGGCTACTCAGAGATAGGTGAGAAAAAGGTTGCCCGGGTTGCGCATGTTGATCTGGGTCTTTGCAAGGTGTTGTGCGACACAGCTCGGTATACACGCTGTTTACTGTGTTATACTGTCGCAGAGTGATCAAGCCGCGGGGATATAGCAAACACTAGCTGCGCATTTTGATCAGAGTCTTTGCAGATCATTCGCAACCAGTGAAGACGCAGATCAGCCTTCGCATCCATTCAGTCTGAGTTCTGCAGCCTGAGTTCTGAAACGTTCACCAGGATAATTATTGAGTAGTTTCCCTTGAACAGATTACTTATTCAGTCTGACATCGGTTATTTTTGTATTGCTTTAATAACACGCTTTCAGATGAATCAAACAATTTATTTTTTCTTAAATATTATAAATCTATATTAAAAGATACCTAGAAGTTAAATTTTCAAATGGTCTTTAAATAATAAACGTTGCTATTGTAGCGTTAGCCGGGTCGTTCACGAAGTCAAGCAACGCGGTCACCCATCCAGGTACTAACCGCGATCTCCGTTGCTTAACTTCGCGAATAAGCCAACCACTCTACCCACGTCGCTAAAAGAGCCGGCTCCTACAGCAAGGCTGTAGAAGTGGTATTTATCCATAACCGTTACATTTCTCCCCCTCATCTCTTGATTTCGTCCCGAAGTCACACATGCCTCACAAGGCTAAACCCGAGGGCAGAGTCTATGTAACAAACCAGCGGCACTGTTTCCATCCCACCGCTGCCACCAATGTAGCGTTAGCCGGGTCGTTCACGAAGTCAAGCAACGCGGTCACCCATCCAGGTACTAACCGCGATCTCCGTTGCTTAACTTCGCGAATAAGCCAACCACTCTACCCACGTCGCTAAAAGAGCCGGCTCCTACAGCAAGGCTGTAGAAGTGGTATTTATCCATAACCGTTACATTATTGCTGCGACCCAGTACACCACTTACTTGTGAAATGCATGTAAATATATATAATTCAGTAGAGACATCACTTCCATTAGCTCAATAACTTGTGAGAACCGTCTTCTAGATCATAACGATCTTGTTGGCATTTCAAAAACCAAATAATGGTGCCCTACCCAGCCCAGCGACCCTCTGCCCTAAAATCCTAGCTGGAGCACTGCATGTGCTCAACCAAAATGGCAGCCTGCATGACTTATGTTATAGCGAAAACAAACGCATTTAAGCGAGGTTTCTTTGCAGTTTCTGGAGAGAAGGTATTGCCGCTGGTAATCAGAAAACTCGAGCTACCTAACTGATCTGGGTCTATGGATTTTGCTTAGCTATCTGTCGGCAAGACAGCGTAGATGACTGGTGCATTGTTTGGAGTGTGGCTGTGTTGGTTTGATCGAAAAACCTGGGGTTGTAAGGTGCATCTACTCTTGGATAATGCACCATTACACACACCCATTAAGGCTTGTGCTTTTAAGCTTTAAACCTTTAAGTGCCGCAGAAAATTAGAGCAGACGACAATCTTTTTTACCCATGGTCAGCATTTTGCGAAGCAGTTTCTACAACTGGCTCAGGTTTTAAGATTTTGGCACAAAAAAAAAAACAGATTGGCGAAAGTGCTGGCGAAAGAAAAAATAATCCTAGCGCGAACCCTGGCTAAGTAGTCATTCCATTCAAATTGCCTTTTTAACCAGTATTGCTGTTACAACCAATGTTGGTTTAAAGAGGGTTGACTGTACAATTTCCTATCTGAAACTATGGTCGAATTCTCCGGAGACTCAAGAACCAGTTCAAACTAGCCAATGTAAAGAAGGCATTGGAATCATTGAAGATACACTGTAAAAGAACACAAAAACCGTGCTAACAGTAACAAAAATTAAATCGCAACTTTAACCCTTTTGATACCAAATGGAAACTTCCTCTTTATATAAAGCAGGAGTCCATTTCAAAATTTAGGGGTGTCAGGTAGTGTTTTCTTCAAAAATTTTTTGGAAAATGACTGAACTTTTAGCAAACAGTGGAGGTCCTGATCAGATGCCGCATTCTGCGACATCTTATCTGGGCCTGCACTGTTTGCCAGGGTACCCGTTTTGGGGTTTCCGGTACAAAAAGGGTTAAAGTAAAGGTGTTGCGCTAAGATGCCAAGAAAAACTGCATCAGAAAATGTCGTCTGCTAATGTCGTCTGCTTCATCTTGCAAACTTCTTAAAAATATTTTTGCATACAGGCTAACAGTGTGGACCCTGATCACACTGCTCCTAGCAGAGCAGTCTGATATGGGTACACACTGTTTGCAACAATTACTTTTAAAGTAACCAGCAGACAACAAAGCAGATAACAATTGTTGTGACTGACTTCTTAAGGGTTAAGGGGAATGGGAAAACCTGGCAGATTTTTCCGCCATTATATAAAAGGAGACAACTTTCTGGACTTCCTGTTCGCTTTTCTATAAGCCCTGTCCCACTGAAAAAGAGGTCTACTCTTAAAGGAAAGAATTTGCTCCTCAGGAGCAAATTCATTCCTTTAAGAGTTAACCCCTGTTGATATGGGAGACAAAAATACTATTGCAGGAGTTGCCTCCCCTGAAGGTGTATCCATTCCCCGTTAAGAGTCTGACATATTTAAGTTCTTCATGCATCTTGAGACAGCTTCCATGTCAGATTTCTCGCCGGTTTCACTAATAAAGAATGAGGAAAAGTCAAGATTGTTCAGGGATCTTGAACGAGGTAGCGTCTCTTCACTGAAAGATTTCACAGGTGATGAAGAATTTGACTTAGACTCGGAGATTTCTGGACCACGAGACAGTAGATCACTCTCTTGGAAAGACTGTGTTAACCTCCATGGAACTTCATACGGCTGTAAGGAACGCTTCCGGGCAAGTATCCGTCGATTTCTAGAGCTGGAAGATATATTTTCACAACGGTATTTTCTACGACTTTCAGCACGAGGGTCCACATCCTCAGGTGGTGATACATTAGTCTTTCTCGGGTCTAAAAATACTTCATCACTATTAATCACTGTTTCTAATGCAGGAGCCTCTGATTTTATTTTTGTATCACTAACTTTCAATGAATCGGAAAACCCGGTAACAAAGTTTCTATCAATCTGCACAATCTGATATGCATTTGATCCCCCCAGAGTCCCAGAATTAAGTTTGTTTTTCAACGACAAAGATCCTTCGCTTCTGGTTCTGCTCCGTTCATGCAAATACTGTTTCCTGCTTTCCGTAATCGTACTGAGCATGCCCAGTTCATCAAGAGCCATGTCAATGTCCATTGTCGATGAAGTTGTCCGGCAACAGTAGCACCTTGATTGGTTAATATGGAGAGCCATTCTTCTCTCTGTCACAAATCATAATACCAGGCTGGACTGGAGCACTGTAAAAGATAATTACAGTTAAATTCCGCTATTAACCCTTTTTGTACCAAATGGAATCTTCCTCCTTATATATAGCAGGAGTCCATTTCAAAATTTAGGGGTGTGAGGTTGTGTTTTCTTCAAAATTTATTAGGAAAATGGCTGAACTTCATGCAAACAGTGTAGGCCCTGATCAGATGCGGTGTTTGATCTGGGCCTGCACTGTTTGCCAAATACCTCTTTTGGGGTTTCTGGTACTATATGGGTTAAGGCCACCTAAAATATAGATTGCAGTTACTCTTCTTTTGTGTTTTCAGCATACAGTGTCCTCTGGTCATGGACCACCTTTGGGACTGTCCAAAAGTGGTCTTAAAGACCACTTTTGAACAGTCCCAAAGGTGGTCTTAATATAGGAATTTTACTGTACATTGTTGCATTACCCCCAAGAAAAGAGGAGGTATCCACAAATTTTTCCTATTTCTGCACAAAAACATGCTGTGGGTACTCATTAGAAGCGTATCTGTGAGGCCCTTCTAATGAGTACCAGCAACATATATTTTCGTGCAGAACATCACGAAAACATGCCTATATAATTTTGACCCCATTGAACCCCATTTTTGTATAGTAAAACTGGGGTTTACATGGGTATACCTTATTTCTGTTCTAAAATACAGATTGTGGGTACTCGTTAGAACCGCCTCAACAAGGTGGTTCTAACGAGTACCCACAGTCTATATTTTGAGCAGAAATAAGAAAAATATCACATTTTTCATCTTAAAATTTTCGTTTTTTTCACCAGGAAAGTTTACAATGTATTCGTATAGAGATGTTTTTGTAGTGAATAAGAAATATCAATATTTTTCGGTTGAAAAAAGCGCCTTATCTAGAGCTATATTGTGGTGAAAGCATGCTCTTGACAGAAATGCAGTAAACCGCAACCTGTTTGTAATACTTTTGTTGGAGTCCAAAGCATGAATGATCTCAGTTAACCATGTTGTATCGAAGCTACAAGAATTCTACCGAAGGCTATGTCATGTACTTAAGAAATGGACTTGGACATTTTGGTTGACGAATATGTTGATAGACTGACACATGGAGGGTTTTAAAATGTGTTCCAGTCTGGAGGGTAATTATTTTATTTTATTTTTAGTTTATTATTTTTTATTTATTATTTTTATTTTAATTTTTTTTTAGGTATCCACTTTCTGATATAATTCATCTGATGACAAAATGAAGACATTTTGCATATTCTTCCATCCAAAAAAAAACAAACTAGAAATGTGTCCAAAGTACACAGATGCCCCCGCTTAGCACATTAATCTTTAAGTGGTGCAAATACCAATCTGTGCGTTCCACCAATAGTGACCTTGACGTTAAAAGTCGAAATCGCTCGAGATATTGTCATAAGGAACATTTGTGTGAAGTTATTTTGAAATCGGTGAAGAAATGTAAGCGCTAGAGGGGTGACAAAGTTTTCCTAAAAATAGCCACAGTGACCTTGACCTTGAAAGTGGAACTCACTAGAGATATTGTCATAAGGAACATTTGTGTGAAGTTATATTGAAATTAGTCAAGAAATGTAAGCGCTAGAGCGAAGACAAAGTTTTTCTAAAAATAGCCACAGTGACCTTGAACTTGAAAGTCAAAATAGCTTGAGATATTGTCATAAGGAACATTTGTATGAAGTTATTGAAATTGGTGAAGAAATGTAGGCGCTAGAGCAATGACAAAGTTTTTCTAAAAATAGCCACTGTGACCTTGACCTTGAGGTGATGACCTTGAAAGTCGAACTCGCTCAAGATATTGTCATAAGGAACATTTGTGTGAACTTATATTGAAATCAGTGAAGAAATGTAGGCGCTAGAGCAATGACAAAGTTTTTCTAAAAATAACCTCTGTGACCTTGACCTTGAGGCCATGACCTTAAAAGTCGAACCTGCACGAGATATTTTTATAAGGAACATTTGTGTGAAGTTTATTGAAATTGGTGGTACAAATACCTTAACCAAAGTCTTAATCATTAAAAATTTTCTAATTCTATGACCTTGACCTTGAGGTCATGGGTATGGGTGGGGGTATTGCTGAATAAACCATTGGACCTATATGTATCATCATAGTAAATATAAACCAAATCCATTGTATGGTTATGAAAAT
Organism: Lucinisca nassula; assembly: GCA_963580285.1. Lineage (NCBI taxonomy): Eukaryota > Metazoa > Mollusca > Bivalvia > Lucinida > Lucinidae > Lucinisca > Lucinisca nassula. Next base: position 124,289,911 of record OY757020.1, read on the forward strand.
ATGAGCTCAAGTTCTACCTGGTACAAATACCTTAACCTGGGTCTTAAACATTAAAAATTTCAAGTCCATGACCTTGACCTTGAGGTCATGGGTATGGGTGGGGGTATTGCTGAATAAAACTTCAGTCCTATATCTATCATCATACCGAATATGAACCAAATTCATTACACGGTTTGGAAAATATGAGCTCAAGTTCTACCTGGTACAAATACCTTAACCTGGGTCTTAAACGTTAAAAATTTCAATCATCATACTAAATATAAACCAAATCTATTGTATGGTTTGGAAAATATGAGCTCAAGTTCTACCTTGTACAAAATCCTTAACCTGAATCTAACAGGATTACGTACGTACGTACATACGTATGTACACACTTTCGTACATTCGGAAACCGTACGCACGTACCCACGGACGCACGTACAGAAAACCGAAAAACTATATGCCCCCGGCATCATACGATGCGGGGGCATAAAAAGGATTTGACATTTCCAGCAAAATTGTCTCCATTGGAGAAAATAAACATGAACTCTCTCTTAAAAATCCTAAAGTCCTAGTTGCTTTTGATGTAATCTCTGAAATACATGTATATGCTGAGTTATTGATCCATGGTACATGATTCTTAGTCTTGGTCATTTTAGTTGGAATAAACCTTTCCACTGCCGTCGACTTAAAACTGACCCACAAGTCATTTACTGACATGTGAGAGAGGTTAGAGGAAAGGAACGAATCTCTAAATTGTGCCATGTGGTCTCGAAGACCATCCATATCCGCACGCTAATATATCTATATATTTTACGCGGGGCTTGTCGGATTCGCCTAGCTTTCATATCATATTCAATATGGACTATGTCATGATCAGCCTTGTCAATCGGGGGCATCCCCTTAACTCGACTAACTGGGGATGGAGAATTTGTAAATAAATGATCAAGTCTTTTCTTCACGGGTGGGTATGTTTACTACTTGGGGCCAGGCAATTTTCTTTTATAATTTCCAAAAATTGTTGCTGTGCTTGCCTTTTTGGCACCCCAGGGGGTACCTGCATATTGTCCCATTCAATATCTCCACAACTGAAGTCTCCACCGACCAAAATATGAGCATTTCCATTTGACATTATCCTTGACAAGGATGAATTGAATGCCTCAAGATATTCTGGATCAATCTGGTTTGGTGGCCTATTAAATGAACCAAGGTACAAAGCCCTACATCCAATAATGTTCAATTTACACCAAACTAATTCAGAGTTGGTGTCCAACTCCAGTGTTTCTGTACAGAGCAGGTCTCTTTTGAAAGCTACGAAAACTCCTCCTTGTGCATCACCAACTCTGTCTTTCTGGATTGCCTGAAATGATTCTGATCAATTTCTGAGTTTTTAATCTTTGGTGATAACCAAGACTCATTACCCAAAATGATGTCTAGTTTTACCGAGTCGATAACGGTGTTAAGTTCAGCCCTCTTGTTCTTGAGTGACTGGCAGTTCATGATCAATATTCTAAGGGGGTGGTTTAAGACTGCCTTTTTGGTCTTTGGTCTTGCTCCTTCTGGACGCTGCACAATGGGCGAAAAAGCTGCAGTGGATGGGCCAATATTGTCTGGTATTGGACTATCAGGCTCCGACAGGGTTGATAAGAGTCTCAAAACAGTTGTAAGTACCCACAGAAGCAGTCATATCAAACAGAGATGTGGAAAAGTTAGGCATTCCACATTTCATACACTCCCATGCCATGCTGGAACTCAATGACCTATTATAAATACAGTCAAACTTCAATGGCTCGAACACCTTTGGGACCACGAAAATCTGTTCGAGACAGGGGTAGTTCGAGCCACTGAGGTTACTGCCAGGAGGCATAACGAGATACTTTTAGATATCTTTTCGCTGTTCTATAATGAAAATGTATGCTGTGTGTACTCATTAGAATCGCCTCATGGAGGCGATTCTAATGAGTACACACAGCATACATTTGCAAGATAAAAGACTTAAATCTCCTTTATTATCCCCCAATATTTCTTATGTAGAGGATTTCGCAAGGGGCTCAAGAAAGGGTTCGACACATCCATGGTAAATGAGCCATCGGTGTTCGAGCCATCGAAGTTCTACTGTACTGTACATAGCTGATGTCATGCCTTGACAGTCTTGTGTATATGGTACCAGACATAACAAGTGTCGCAACGAATTCCTCGTTCTTCCCAAACAATACTTCTATTGCACAGGCCACAAGGAAAATGTTAACTGTCATTCCAGGAATTTGGACCAGGATTTGTTTCGATATCCCAAGTATTGCTAATAATAACTGTAAAGATAAACAAATAATAGAGTTTGTATGAACCAGGACATTCCCTAAACCTAAAAGATTTCCTTAACCTTTACCCTGCTGTAGGCGACAAGCCCTATCTTTTCAAACAGTGTAGATCCAGATCAGATGGCTTCTGAAGAAGCCATCTGATCAGGATCTACACAGTTTGACATTCAGTTTATGAATATGTAGAAATAAGCTGCATCAAGTAATCTGATTGGTTCAAAGTCAGAAATGAGTGTGGCTTAATTGAATATTCAGCAGGTTAAAGGTTAAAATTGACACTGTGCACAAGTGTGGGACATGGGACAAAAGGTTCTGATGATTTGCTGTTGTACCAGTAAAGTCGATGTACACTGGAAAAAAGTCGACAGGAATTTCCTGTAGATCTTGTCCTCTACTGCTAAAAGATGAGGCCAAGCGTGTTGCCAACAGCAAGCAACATACACCGAACAGGATGTCAAATGCAAAATGAATCCTCATGATTGAGTTGTTTGGTGACTTCCTTAGATTAGAAGGGCATATATTAATGACAGGGCCTACGAGTCTGCCCGTCTGGTACCGGATGACCAGCCAACAAGTCTGCTCGTCCGGTACCGGCCGGCTAGCCAACCCACGTAGGAATGGCTAGCCGTCTGGTATTAAATTTAAGTCTCTCATTTTGTATAGGGTATGCATTCGAAATAACATTATCCACTTTATGGTATAACAAGGAAGCCGTCTGAGTGACAGCCAAATCCCACGCTGCACTTTGTATCAAGGCTTAAACGTGTGACCTTCACCTGTGACCTTGAGTTGGCATGGTTTATTCATGGGTTCTGCACATCAGCTCAATGTGTGTTATATTGCACAAAAGTTTAATGAAAATCCTTACAGGGGTAAAGAGATATGGAACAGACATGAAATGCCAAGTTTTTTAACTCGTGACTTTCAACTGTGACCTTGTTTGTTTGTTTTATTTGAGGTTTAACGTCCCCGTCAACACTGTAAAGGTCATTTTGGAGATGTTGCTTCCAATTTTGTGGGACTTTTACCCGACATTGAGATGAAATGACATCTCAAGCCCTGTCGCCCAAGGAAACCAATAGGGTTTATTAGCATGGACGGTCTGCCTCGCACCGCAGTTCCTGGACAGGCTTAGATCCTCTAAGCGGTTTACCAGTACTAGTGTGCGGGCCCGATTCAGCTCTGCGTGGAAGCATCATGCAGCCCATATATTTTTTTAAACCCCTATGGCCGGGGGCTTCAACTGTGACCTTGACATTGAGTCGGCATTGCTTATTTATACAGAGTTCTCGGAAACGCCGAATCCAGCGGATTATTATGCCTGTTTTTGCTTTTGTACACGTAAGATTTCTTGTTGTGGATTCTTAATTACGCCAATTTTTTCGCCTGACACATCTGTAAAAGAGTGTAAAAACGACCTTTTATCACATCAAAAGATGACAGCTGGTGCCCAATTGATCTCCAAATTTAGCTACCGCTTTCAGATCAAAAGTTTACCGTTACTCGTCACTGCAGGCTTGTTCAAGCATTACCTGGAGAGGACAGTCGTCTGTATTGCTCTCTCAGCCAATCAGTGTCATGGCTAGAAGATTGACAGGTGTTTTGTGTGATTAAATCAAGCATGTGGCTGATTAACATTATTGATTGTTTTGTTTCCGTATACTTGTACACACAGTTGGATTATCGGTAATTTGATTGTTGAAAAAATGAGGCATAATTAAAGGATGCGATACTCTAGTGTATAAATCGTCTTATTACGATTCAAGAAAATTATCTCGAGTTTGTCGGACTTTCGAATTACACAATGTCTTTATTGTTTATGAAGTTACCTTGATTAGGCCTATTTGAGTGCAAGAAATTAATTATTAGAAAACATGGAATAGTCGGACAACTTTCTCCGTCATATCTGGATTATTTCTGGTTGTGTTACGTTTTTAATCATTATGCGAAATATTGTAAGAATCCAAAAATTTCAGATGCCATTTTATGTACTAGGATGTCGTGGACAGTAGTGCATGACCTGAACAGACTTTCCTGTTGAAGCAGCTTGACCAGAGCTTGTACTACTGTTAACTGCTCACACTCAACTTAAACCCTTATCCTGATGAATAAATTAAATTTGCCCTAGTCCACTCCTGACTTTCAAAGCTAATTTAATTCATCCATTCAAATTCACAATCTGTAAACCATGATAAGATGGAAGTCATCTGATCTGGATCTCCACTGCAAGAAAAGAGGTTGTCATGTTAACCCTTTCCCACTCAGATACGTGTTTTTACGTGTCTGCACCCCCCCCCCCAAAACCCCATTTTAAGTCCCAGAAGCACCTGAAATCTTTACGATTTGTTGGCCTAAAAAGTGACCTGTTTTTTCGCGCGCCTCCCCACTAAAAATATTCTAGGGGGATTGAAGGGGGGCCTTGAACTCCTAACCATCCAATGTGACCTTGACCTGGTGTCAGCATGATTCATTTATGGGCTCTGCACATCAGCTCACTGAGGGGGATAACTGACCAAAGTTTAATGAAAATCCTTTGAGGGGTAAAGGAGATATGGAACGGACACAAAATTCAAAGGTTTAAACTTGTGACCTTGACCTTGAGTCGGCATGGTTCATTTATGGGTTCTGCACATCAGTTCACTGAGGGGGATAATTGACCAAAGTTTAATGCGAATCCTAGTAGGGGTAAAGGAGGTATGGAACAGACACAAATTTCAAAGTTTCAAACTCTTGACTTTCAAATGTGACCTTGACCTTGTGTCGGCATGGATCATTTATGGGTTCTGCACATCAGCTCACTGAAAAGAATATTTGACCAAAGTTTAATGGAAATCCTTTCAAGGGTAAAGGAGATATGGAACGAACACAAAATTCAACGTTTCAAACTTTTGACCATAAACTGTGAGCTTGACCTTGAGTCGGCATGGGTCATTTATGGGTTCTGTACATTAGCTCAGTGAGATGAATAACTGACCAAAGTTTAATGAAAATCTATGAAAGGGTTCAGGAGATATGGAGCGGACAAGACAGTGTTACAGACAGACCGACGGATGGATGGACAGAGGAAGGCCATTTCTATAATCTCTGCTCCGCTTTGATGTTTGCATTGAACTTGCTTGTGTGCAAGCTTGGGCTCATTTTTGATGACGGGGGTCCTAGTCTTGTGGTTTGATCATTAAATTATTGTAAACTAAACTGCTTTCTTTTAATCTCTTGCCTCCCTGCCCTTACACATCTGATCCTTTGAGAATATCGGCTGCAGCTCGTATTAATGATGCATGTCAAGGTAAATAAGTTCATATAATCGTATCTTAAATTGCTAATGGGTTAAGGTGTTGTTGTCAGTAATTAACTTGAAAAAGTTCCGTTAATACTGGAATAAATGAATGAACAACCACCTATGCTTATAAATTTTATTTGAAGGTGAACAAAATAAATGAGCCAAGGTACAATATTTCAAAATCACATGTGCACTCAATGGAGACTCAGAATAGCCTGATGTGCAGGCTGACCTAGGTCTTTCTTGAACTTTATAGAAATGCTACTATGCCTTGCCCTGGATCAGTTTACATATTATAATGGTTTAAATGTCTAAATGACAATCAGTTAATAAATATAACGCAAAGAGAAACATAGCTGATAAACTCAATTCAGTTATATCTCACAAACAAAAGACACTTGACTTCTACTAATAAAAGTATCGAGATACGTATCAAATCGTGATAGACGTATCGTATCGTGACATGAGCGCTTTGTCCCAGCCCTATTATATTATTGATAGTAATAATATTAGAAATAAGTAAACATGACTACAGCTTTTATTATCACAGGCATAATTGTTACGACAATCATGCATTACCGATACGGCTGTGTTTATTTGCCTTATTTTTAAAATGATCTCATTGACATTTATATAGTCTCAAAGTAGGAACTATTTAGCATCCAGTACTCCAGAAAATGATACATGTGCTATTCAGCTGAGCATTCACTACACTATATGAAATGAGAGACTAAAATTTACTACCGGACAGCTAGCCATTCCTACATGGGTTGGCTAGCTGTCCGGTACCAGATGGGCAGACTTGTAGGCTGGTATATTAATTGCCTATATTAATTGTTAGTGTCTTGGAAAGTCTCCTCTGATGTGCAATATCAAAGTGAATCACTTTAGATTCCTATTTTAAATATTTATTTACAGAATGTTCAATCCGCCGGAACCAAAACTAACTATTAGTTCCAGTGCATAGGTACAGTACGGCTCAGGTATTTGAACCGTTTTTCTTTTTCATTCCGTGGACAACTTTTTAAATCCGCGTTTTTCCGCCGAATGGTTTGGAGTAAACCACTCCGAGTGAAAATGTTTTACTCCAAGTTATGCGCTCGATATTCCGTGGAAATTCCGCGGACCTCAGAGCTTACCTGTGCTATTTGGAGTGTTTGCGAGTATTTGCGAGTGGTGATTAATTTAATAAAACATGTGTCGCCGGTGCGACGTATCAGAGGCCAATAATGGCGGCCAAAACCCGTCAAAATTTTGCTGACAGTTATCACTTTGATTATTTGTTTCTCACTTGTCCGATAATACTTCACATTAAAACTATTAAAGAATGAAAGACAAATGATTATATTATATCAAAATAATTTTCTTTTTTTTGAAAATATCAAAATTACATGTAGAAATTTTGAGTTCAAAATGACCGATTTTGCAGTTTTAAAGAAGCCAATAATGGCGGCCGAAACCAGTCAAAATTTTGCTGACAGTTATCACATTTGATTATTTGTTTCTCAATTGTCCGATAATACTTCACATTAAAATTATTAAAGAATGAAAGATAAATGATTATATTATATCAAAATAATTTTCTTTTTTTGAAAATATCAAAATTACATGGAGAAATTTTGAGTTCAAAATGACCGATTTTGCAGTTTAAAAGAAGCCAATAATGGCGGCCGAAATCCGTTAAAATTTCGCTGACAGTTATCACCTTTGATTATTTGTTTCTCATTTGTCCGATTATACTTCACATTAAAATTATTAAAGAATGAAAGACAAATGATTATATTATATCAAAATAATTTTCTTTTTTTGAAAATCTTAAAATTACATGGAGAAATTTTGAGTTCAAAATGACCGATTTTGCAGTTTAAAAGAAGCCAATAATGGCGGCCGAAACCCGTCAAAATTTCGCTGACAGTTATCACCTTTGATTATTTGTTTCTCAATTTTCCGATAATACTTCACATTAAAATTATTAAAGAATGAAAGACAAATGATTATATTATATCAAAATAATTTTCTTTTTTTGAAAATATCAAAATTACATGGAGAAATTTTGAGTTCAAAATGACCGGTTTTCCTGTAATTTTATGATGTTCAACATGCTTTCAATTACGGACTTGAAAGAGTTGTATGTACTCGTCATGCCCAACTGATTCCCTTGTTTGAAATCACTGTGCAGTTTCACACCCTGGGTAATTAATGATTACCTCTTTGTTGACTTTTGACATTGTTTACATTATAACAACTATCAATGATAATTATTATCTTATAATTATATATGATGGTAAAAGAACATTAAATAAACAAAAAAATGCCCAGGTATTTCGTCAAATTCCTCCCGAGTATTTCCGCATAACTTCGCGAGAAAACATTGCCTCCAGGTATGATATTACGACTCGGAATAATTTCGTGAAACTTCGCGTACCGCGGACCTTGCGAGTGTTTTCGAGGAGTGTCCGCCGTATATATACATATACTCGGAACAATTCCGAGTGTTTTTTAAAGTACTCGAAACGCCGAGATTCGGAATAAAGAGTTTTTTGGTTCTTATACCTGAGCCGTACTGTAGAAAAATACCCAAACACAAGAATTACGCAGAAGGCGGTGTCGCACCTGCTAGGGGCAAAAGTCACAGGAGCCACAATCAGAACATTGTTATTAAATAAGTAAATTTCATTCTTAGTAGTTGGTAGTTGATGTAAAATGTGTCAAAGTTACTGGACCAAAAAATACAGGCCATGGTCACCAGGTCAAGGTATGTGCCAATTCAGTACATCGAGGTAAAGCACTATGCAAGGCTTGGTGGCTGTAGGCCATTTATTTAAGGACATATAGAACATTGACATAAAATGTGTTAAAGTCACTAGAGTGCATAATATTAATATGGATCAATTTTACCAGGTCAAAGTACTCACAGAGTCAGTAAATGTAAGAGAAGCACCATGCAAGGTTTGGTGGTTGAAGGCCTTATAGTTAAGAAGCTATGGCATGTCAACCTAAAATGTGTAAAGTCAATAGAGTAGGATAAATAGGTCAAGGTCACCAAGTCATGGTACATGCAGTGCACAGTCAGTACATCTAGAAGCAGCATTATGCAAGATTTGATGGTTGTAGGCCTATTATTTGCAGAGATCTGGAACTTCGACATAAAATGTGTCAAAGTCGCTGGAGCGTAAAATATAGGTCATGGTCGCCAGGTCAAGGTACCTGCAGAGTCAGTGCATCTAGGAGAAGCATTAGACAAGATTTAATGGTTTTGAGCCTTTTATTTGAGGAGATCTGGAATTTCGACGTAAAATGTGTCAGTCTGTGGTGAGTAGAATATAGGTCAAGGTCACCATGTCAATGTACCTGCAGAGTTAGTCTAGGAGAAGCACTATGCAAGATTTTATGGTTGTAGGCCTTTTATTTGACAAGATCTGGAACAGCAACTTAATTTGTGTCAAAGTCACTGGAGCATAAAATATAGGTCAAGGTCAACGGGTCAAGGTGCTTGCCTGGTCAGGAGCTTAGGATGAAGTTTCATGAAAGATTTGATGATTGTTTAGTCATATAGTTGATTACAATACAAACTTCGACGTAAATGTCGAACTTCGACGTTATGGTAAAAGTCACTGGAGTGCAAAATATAGGTCAAATTCACCAGGTCAAGGTGCTTACAAAGTTGAGAAGGTCTATGAGATGTTTCATGTAAGGTTTGATGGTAGATGAGGTTTGTAAAATAAAAACTTTGACGTAAATGTCGAACTTTGACGTAAATGTTGAACATCGACGTAATGGTCAAAGTCACTGGAGCGCAAAATAAAGGTCAAAGTCACCAGGTCAAGGTGCTTACAAAGTGAGAAGGTCTATGAGATGTTTCATGTAAGGTTTGATGGTAGCTGAGGTCTGTAAATAAAAACTTTGACGTAAATGTCGAACTTCGACGTAAATGTTAACAGACTGACGGACGCAAAATATAGGTCAAAGTCAGCAGGTAAAGTTGCTTACAAAGTGAAAAGGTCATGGTGATGTTTCCTGTAAGGTTTGATGGTAGCTGAGGTATGTAGTTGACTGAAAGAAAAACTTTGACATAAATGTCGAACTTTGACGTAATGGTCAAAGTCACTGGAGCGCAAAATATAGGTCAAAGTCACCAGGTCAAGGTGCTTACAAAGTGAGAAGGTCTATGAGATGTTTCATGTAAGGTTTGATGGTAGCTGAGATTTGTAAAATAAAACCTTCAGGGATTTTCCTACCCTTCAGAAGCAGGGTCCAGGGGCCACTGGGTTTGGGAAAAAAGCTCGCTTATATTTAAAGTTGGGAATTTCAATCAGCGGTAACTTTGTCAATTTTGGTTCAATTTTCATGAAATTTTCATCAAAATGTAGCACAAAATCAGAAATTGGGAAATTTGTTGTAAAATTTGGGAATATCTGTCTCTAAATTGGGAAAAATAGGGGCCGATTACCGGCCCCAAATTTGCACTAGGAAAATCCCTGAACCTTTGACGTAAATGTCGAACTTCGACGTAATGGTCAAAGCCACTGGAGCGCAAAATATAGGTCACAGTCACCAGGTCAAAGTGCTTACAAAGTGAGAAGGTCTATGAGATGTTTCATGTAAGGTATGATGGTAGCTGGAGTTTGTAAAATAAAAACTTCGACATAAATGTTAACAGACGGACGCACGGACGGAAAATTATCAAGGTGAGGGTAAACACTGAAAGAGAAGAAGTAATTAAAATGAATAAGTTAAACGGAGTTAAATAGCAAAACAACTCATCTAGGTTACTCCAAATAAATCCTAAAAAATCCAAAATTCTACCTGTGAATTTGGAAGTGCACAATTTGTGTGCATGTGCACCCACCCATCCTGGCTTGAAGAAACAGATGGCTGCATGATGCTTCCACGCAGAGCTGAAACCGTCCCGCACACGAGTACTGGTAAACCGCTTAGAGGATCTAAGCCTGCCCATGCAAAGCGGTGCGAGTCTGTCCATGGATGCTTATAAACCCTATTGGTTTCATTTGGCGGCAGGGCTTAAGATGTCATTTCATCTCAATGTCGGGTAAAAGTCCCACAAAATTGGAAGCAGCGTCTCCAAAATGACCTTTACAGTGGTGACGGGGATGTTAAACCTCAAATCAAACAATCCCACCCACACATCCTAAATAATACTTATAGTTACTATTTAAACTTCTGTGTTCTCAAATCGTGTGATCAGAATGTATTCATGACAGATCTTTTTTCTTGTGTACATATATCCCAAATTGCTTTGAGATGAACTACTTAGAAACTGTACATCTCTTCAGTGTTCCAAAGCTTGTCAATTCTGTTTTTAAAGCTATTCAATGTCTTTGCTGTAACAACCTCATTTGACAAAATGTTCCAATCAGCAATCACACGTTGAAGAAGATTCAAAGCCAAAAATTTTTAAAAAATACTTCTGTTTGGTTTGGACTGCTGCTGCATTCAGGCTTGGCTGGAAATTGGGTATATTGAAATGGTAAACGTAGTTTGAAACAGTATTTTCCGTATTTTATCATGGTCTTCACTGTCTGCTTAATGTGCGGGAATTTAAGGGTTACAGTCGAGTCCGGTAACATTGCGCGGCCGTTTATTTTGAGCACCCTGCATTCACATTTTCTCCAACTGTATACCTAATGATCAGTTTCAATATTATCAGTGCACTGGCATTAAATTTAACTTAGCCCTGATAAAATTGGGCTTGCACGTGCAGATGAGCTTGTTTCGCGGAATTTTTCAATTTTCTCAAAATACGAAAAATCCGAAATTTTAAATGTCAAGATTACGTTTCAAACTAGCCAACGGCGATATTGTCTTGTATCTAAACATATTGCATCTGGTAACATTGCAGAAGAACTAATCAACAACTTATTTGAGGCAACCCTTGTGTTCAAACTACTCGAAATAGTTATCGTGCGCAAAGTTGGGCGACAAAATTTGCAGTTCAATTTCCAGGGGGTATTCTTTTTCAGGGCGTGATAGCTCAGTGGTTAGTGCACTTGCCTCTGATGCTAGAGGTCCCGGGTTCGATCCCCGGCAGCGGCGATAAAATTTCGGTGTCCGAACACGCTCCATTGGCATCATTTGCAGGGATGAATGTCATTAAGTGCACCGTCCTTAACTGTTAACGTTAACTGGAGGCCCCCTGTGCAGGGAGAACCATCCCCTGTGCAGGTTAAAGAACCCTACCATAATTACATGATTACTGTGTAGGCTTTCATCCTGCAAAAACTCGAGTGTATCTAATATACACCTGCCTTGAATGTCCGCAAGGGCGTATGGCAGTATATATAAAGAGAAAGAAAGTATTCTTTGTCCTGTATGTCAATAACATCAGAGGCCAACTTTCATTGCAGCTAGTCGATAGGGAAATGTTGCAATATTGTTGATTGTAAAATTTGAGTGGTGGCTTGAACAAAGTCTCACGTAGCTATCAAAACATATTATTTTGTTTCTTTAAGTTCTCTTTTGTTTTTGCTCAGAATTTTTTTACCGGGAACTCCACGGACTACGGAGTGTTTCTGTTATTTTCGTTCAAACGTGTAAACAATTGCGAAATATTCCAAATATTCGGTGTAACTAAGTGCAGCAATGACGCGTGGTCTTGCTAATTACCGACAACAACCATCAGTACATTTTTTTTTTTTTCATTCTTTTAAAAACTCGAGTATCCGTTTTTAAATTATGGGGCCACTACAATCCAAAATAGAAGTGAAGGCAATGATCAGGAATGATAGCTCAGTGGTAGAGTGTCCGCTTCCGGAATGGGAGGTCACGGGTTCGATCCCCGGCCGCGCCATACCAAAGGCGTGAAAAATGGTACTAGGAGCTCCCTTGGCTGACGCTCGCAATATCAGGGTTAGACCTAGGAAGATAAATGAAGGCAGGTAAGTATTTGTTAAAGGATACTTTGTTTGTCGCAATGAAAGCTCTACAGGGCTTATGTTATTTGTTTCGGATATGCGACATTGAATAAAGCTTCTTTATTTTTATCGATACAATTAACCCACAGCACCAAAGGGAAAGAAGCACAGACACAAAACAACTAGCCAAAATGAAATGTCAAGGTCACTGGTCAAATTTTTTGTATGGGTAGGAGGCCCTTGTCAGAAGGAACATACATGCCAAGTATGAAGGCTCTATCTAATATGGTTCAAAGGTTATTATAAAGTAGGTCAAATGTCAAGATCACAGGTCAAACTTTTTGTATGGGTAGGAAGCCCTCGTCACAAAGAACATGCATTCCAAATATGAAGGCTCCATCTCAAATGGTTTAAAAGTTAGGATAAAGTAGGTCACAGGTTAAGGTCAAGGTCACAGGTCAAATATTTTTTGTATGAGTGGGAAACCCTTGTCACGAGGAACCTATATTCAAAATATGAGGGCTCTATCTCAAATAGTTAAAAAAGTAATGGCAAAGTAGGCCAAAGGTCAAGGTCACAGGTCAGCTTTTTTATATAAGTGGGAAGCCCTTGTCACAAGGAACTTACATGCCTAATATGAAGGCTCTATGTCAAATGGTTAAAAACTATGTTAAAGTAGATTGCAGGTCAATATTTTTGTATGAGTGGGAAGAACCTACACGCCAAATGTAAAGGCTTTATCTCAAATTGTTCAAAATTTATGATCAAGTAGGTCAAAGGTCAAGGTCACAGGTAAAACAAGGAACTACATGCCAAATATGAAGGCTCTATGTCAAATGATTAAAAAATATGATAAAGTAGATCGCAGGTCAATATTTTTTAGGGAAGCCCTTGTCTCAAGGAACATACATGCCAAATATGAATGCTGTATCGCAAAGGGCTCAAACGTTATGGTTAAGTAGGTTACAAGTCAATGTCAAGGCCGTAGGTCAAACTGTTTGCATGATCGGGAAGACCTTGTCACAAGGAACCTACATGCCAAATATGAAGGCGCTATCTTTAACAGTTCAAAAGTTATGATATAAAAGGTCAAAGGTCAAGGTCACAGGTAAAACTATTTGTATGGGTGGGGAAGGCCTTGTCAAAAAGAACCTCCATGCCAAATACGAAGGCTCTATCTCAAATGGTTCAAAAGGTACGGCAATGTAGGTCAAAGGTCAAGATCATACGTCAAAAATATTATATGGATGGGAGGCTTTGTTTGTTTGTTTGATTTGAGGTTAAACGTCCCCGTCAACACTGTAAAGGTCATTTTTGAGGCGTTGCTTCCAATTTTGTGGAACTTTTACCCGACATTGAGACGAAATGACATCTCAAGCCCTGTCGCCCAATGAAACCAATAAGGTTTATAAGCATGGACGGTCCGACACTCGCACCGCTTTGCCTGGGCAGCCTTATATTATTTTATTTTGGAATCGCCTATTGACCATTTTGTGGGAACGTAACTGTCCTTTTGGCTTTCCACTGTTGATGTTTCCTTTATATAGGGTCTGTTGTTTCATGTTTGTGTTTCTTTCCTTTTGGTGTCTCTGATGGGAGCTGTGGGTTAATTGTATCGATTCCTGATAATTGCCTCAACTTCTATTTAGGAGGCCTTCATGCGGACTGAACAAATTATTTGTCTAAATCGCGACGGAAGTAAGGACGAGGATTGTGGCCAGGCAAAATTGATTTAAGCACCCCCCCCCCTCACACACACACAAGTGGAATTCGTTTCAAGGCGGTTCTTCTGTCGCGGTTTATTTATGTTGCGGTTTGTCTTTGAGTGTTTGTGTTGCTTATATTTTTTTGTTTTGGATAGCCAATTGGCCATTTTGTGGGAAAGTAACTGTCCTTTTGTCTTTCCGCTATTGATGTTTCCATTAGGGTCTCTTGAGGCATATTTGTGTTTCTTTCCCTTTGGTGTCTCTGATGGGAGCTGTGGGCTAATTGTATCGATTTGTGATCATCGCCCCCACTTCTATTTTTGATCCCCTAAGTGGTTTACCAGTACTCGTGTGCGGGTCGGATTCAGCTCTGCGTGGAAGCATCTTTCTTCAAGCCCGGACGGGCGGGAGCCGATGGGTGGGAGGCCCTTGCCAGAAGGAACATACATGCCAAATATGGAGGCTATATTTCAAATCGATCAAAAGTTATGATAGAGTAGGTCAAAGGTCAAGGTCACAGGTCAAACCTATTGTATGGACTGGAAGCCTTCGTCACAAAGAACAAAAATGCAAAATGTGAAGGCTCTATCTCAAATGGTTCAAAAGTTATGATAATGTAGATCACAGGTCAAGGTCAATATCACAGGTCAAAACAACATATTTTTGTATGAGTGGGAAGCCCTTGTCTCAAGGAACCTTCATCGCAAATTTGAAGGCGCTATCTCGTAGGGTTAAACAGTTTTGACAAAGAATATAGTTCGTTTGTCATTACTGACAATGACCAATCTTAATCATATTTGAGAAATGTTACTATTTATGTGTTCTAAGATGGCTGATGAGACCGATTCTATCTCTGAACTGTCTGTTGCATACAGAACAACAGAGGCTAGAGGAAGACAGCTCTGTTGGTGATGCCTTAGCTGTGGCTTTGCGCTGTGCACATTTCTGCTCAGCTTCGCTGATTCTTTTTGCCTCATATTCATTGGCACCCCTTTTGATGAGACTCGCCACTTTGCCCTGTCCTGTGCAATTTGTTCCCACGACTCTGTTGGAATTTTGAAGTCTCCGAGGGAGGCTTTGAGGATGTCCTTTTAGCGCTTCTTCTGACCGTCTTGGAAGCGTTTGCCCATTTATAGTTCTCCATAGAGAATTTTCTTTGGCAAACGTTCCTCAGGCATTCTGGTAACATGGCCTATCCATCTTAACTGTGCTAATTTCAGAAGGGTATGTATACTTAGCATCCCCGTCCTGTTCAGGACTTCCGTGTCTGGAATCCTGTCTTGCCACTTAATCTTTAAGAGTGTTCTAAGACAGCTAGTATGGAAGTGATTCCGTTCTTGGGTGCAGGGCTTCCATGGTTTAATAAAAAAAAAAAAAACATGGCTGCCAGCGGGCAATGTCCCCGAGCTCTGGTGAGCATAGTGGCCCATGTGCCTCTTGTTATTGGTTGCCATGGAAATCAAAATGAAAAAAAAAAACTTAAAAAATCATCTCCTCAGAAACCATAATCTCTATGAGGCTGAGACTTTATGAAAATATTCACCATAATTACGTCAACAGTTTTTTTTATGCAAGACGGCTATTTAGTTTGGTTGCTATTGCATCTTAGAGTTTCCATTGACTTATAATGGTGAAAATTAAAAAATGGCATTAAATGCCAAGCCTTTGCAGATAGTGTAACAGAAGTTTCATAGAAATGTTCCATAAGCAGTCTACTATCTGCCATATCATTTTGGGCCCACTGCTCATTTTTACTTCACCAGAGCTGAAGGCTCCGGGGGAGCTTATAAGATAGGCTGTTGTCCGTCGTCGTCTGTCGTCGTCATCGTCTAGCGTCCGTCAACAGTTTCAAACGACATCTCCACTGAAGCCACTAGACCGCTTGGGCCCAAATTTCATCTGTAGCATCCTTGGATTGGGGGATTGAAAGATTTGTTGTTGTTGTTGTGGTTTTTATTGAAATTCGGCTCATTAGTTTGGTTGCAATGGCAACTCCGAGTTAGCATACCCTTATAATGGGGACAATTGAAAAATGTCATTAACTGCCAAGTAGAAGTAAAACAAAGATCAGGAATTAATACAATTAACTTACTCCACCCATAAGCCTTTGGAGATATTGTGACAAAACTGTCATTCCTTTCCTTAAGTAATTTACAATCTACAATATGATTTTAGGCCACCGCTCAATTCTGTTGAACGCTATGGAAAAACCAATAGGCAAAATTGAAAAAAAAATACTTGAAAAAATATCTCCTCAGAAACCATATGCTCTATGAGGCTGAGACTTTATGAAGGTATTCAATATATTTGCCTCAGCAGTTGTTTTTTGTTGAAATTCAGCTCTTTAGTTTAGCTATGGCAACTTAGAATTTCCATTGACTTATAATGGGGAAAATTAGAAAATGATATTTACTGCCAAGCTTTTGCAGATAGTTTGACAAAACTTTCATAGAAATGTTCCTTAAGCAATCTACTATCTATCATATGATTTTAGGCTTACTGCTCATTTCTTTTGTTTGCCATGGAAACCAAAATGCAAAAAAATAGAAAAAAAAATCTTAAAAAGTATCTCCTCAGAAACCATATGCTCTATGAGGCTGAGACTTTATAAAAATATCCACCATATTTGCCTCAATAGTTTTTTTTTTATTTATTTTTTATGATTTCGGCTCTTTAGTTTGGTTGCAATGGCAACTTAGAGAGTTTCCAATGGGGAAAATTGAAAAATGACATTTTCTGCAAAGCCTTTGTAGTTATTTTACAAAACTTTTATGAATGTATTCTTTAAGCAATCATCTATCTGCCATATGATTTTAGGCCAGCTGCTCACTTTTACTGGTTGCCATGGAAACCAATATGCTAAAAAAAAAAACAAAAAAAAAACACCCAGACTTAAAAATCATCTCCTCAGAAACCATATGCTCTATGAGGCTGAGACTTTATGGAAAATAGTCACCATATTTGCCTTAACAGATATTGTGGTTTCATGAACTTTGGCTCTTTAGTTTGGTTGCTATGGCAAGTTTTGCATTTTCATAGACCTATAATGTTGAAAAATGAAAAAAAAAAAAAAAAAAAGAAGACATTTACCCCTTTCAGGACATTTTGTCAAACTTTCATTGGGATGTTCCTTAAACAATGTTCTGTATACCATATAATTTTAGGCTTACTGGTTGTCACAGATGGGCAGTTGTCAATTGTTGTCTGTTGTCTTGCAACTACACATTCAAGCGACATTAGAGCCGAAGCCACTAGGCTGATTGGGTCCAAATTTATCTGTCGCATTCTTGGGTGCAGGGCTTCCATGGTTTAATAAAATAAAACACATGGCTGCCAGTGGGCAGTGCCACTGAGCTCTGGTGAGCATAGTGGTCCATGGGTCTATTGTTATTGGTTGCCATGGAAATCCAAATGCAAAAAAATATATATGCAAAAAATACTTAGAAAATCAAAAACCATATGTTCTGTAGCGTGTACCGGGTCGTCCACGAAGTCAAGCAACGCGGTCACCCATCCAGGTACTAACCCCTATCGCCGTTGCTTAACTTCGTGAAAAAGCGAACCACTCTACCCGCGTCGCTAAAAGAGCCGGCTCCTACAGCAAGGCTGTAGAAGTGGTATTTTTCCATAACCGTTACAGTTCTATGAGGCTGAGACTTTATGAAAATATTCACCATAGTTACCGCAACAGGTTTTGTGTTTTTATGCAATACGGCTCTTTAGTTTGGTTGCTATGGCAACTTAGATTTTCTATTGACTTTTAATGGGAAAATTGAAAAATGGCATTAATTACCAAGCCTTAGCAGATATTTTGACAAAACTTTCATAGAAATGTTCCATCAGCAATCTACTATCTGCCATATGATTTTGGGCCCACTGCTTACGTATACCCGTGACCAAGTTTTGTTTTGGTTTTACGGCCCTTTCAAGATTATTTTATTTATGTCAAACCGACAATAGTGGCAACATACCCGTGACCAAGTTTTGTTTTGGTTTTACGGCCCTTTTAAGATTATTTTATTTATGTCAAAACGACAATAGTGAGAACATACCCGTGAACAAGTTTGGTTTTGGTTTTACGGCCCTTTCAAGATTATTTTATTTATGTCAAACCGACAATAGTGACAACATAGAGAGGTGAGGGATGGAACAAATTGCAGATTTTGGGATGACTGGTGCGCATGGAACAAGAAAAACGCCAAATGGCATTATGGACGGGTTTTTCAGGGTTAACCAAAAGGTAAACCGGGAGGCGGACGCCCGGCAGGCCGCCCGTCGCTATTCTAAAGGACGGAATTTTTCCTTGAAAACCCCGTCCAAAAATGACAATTTCCCACAAAAATGTTGCTCCTTGGCATCACCTTGAAATAAAGTTTAACCAAAAAGTAAACCTCAAATCGAAAAGTTAAATAAGTTTCCAAAAATGCCAATTTCGCACAAAAATGTTGCTCCTTGGTGGAAATAATGGATTGCATATGAAAGTGAACCCCCCAATTACACAACAGTCCTAATATGAAAGCAATCCAGTGGATAATAAAGGTAATACATAACTTTGAAAAAAAAAGGTTAATCAAAAAGTAAACCGGATCGCGGACGCCTGGCCGGCCGGCCGCCCGCCCGCACGGACATCGTTATATAAGTTTCCAAAAATGCCAATTTCCCACAAAAATGTTGCTCCTTGGCATCACCTTGAAATAAAGGTTAACCATAAGGTAAACCTGAAATTGAAAAAGTTATATAAGTTTCCAAAAATGCCAATTTCGCACTAAAATGTTGCTCCTTGGTGGAAATAATG